>OMKY01231551.1:0-10482 GCA_900302395.1 Bregmaceros cantori | reverse complement strand
TGTTGTGAGTCCAGAAAGGAAGCTGTTGTGTGTCTAGAGGGGAAGGTGTTGTGAGTCCAGAAAGGAAGGTGTTGTGCGTCCAGAAAGGAAGGTGTTGTGAGTCTAGAGGGGAAGATGTTGTGAGTCCAGAAAGGAAGGTGTTGTGAGTCCAGAAAGGAAGGTGTTGTGAGTCCAGAAAGGAAGGTGTTGTGCGTCCAGAAAGGAAGGTGTTGTGAGTCCAGAAAGGAAGGTGTTGTGAGTCCAGAAAGGAAGGTGTTGTGAGTCCAGAAAGGAAGGTGTTGTGAGTCCAGAAAGGAAGGTGTTGTGCGTCCAGAAAGGAAGGTGTTGTGAGTCCAGAAAGGAAGGTGTTGTGCGCCCGGAGGGGAAGGTGTTGTGTGTCTAGAGGGGAAGGTGTTGTGAGTCCTGGGGTCTGTGCACAAAAACGGGGAGCGGGTGGGCATATGAAGGAGGTGGACCTCCAAATGGGAAGCGGACGCCAGAACAGAAAGGCTTGGTTGATGAACGTGGACGGGCCGTTTAAAAGGAGGGGGGAGTAGGCATCCAGAAGGGGAGAGGTGTGTCCGTGTGTTATCTGTGGCTGCTGAGTAAAATCTCCAGCCAACAGGGGCAGGAGGTGATGAATTGTCTGGAGTAGCAGGGGCCCCAGCCCTTGGCAAAGCTGATTCGAACACTGTTGGGGTCCCACGGTCCATCGGGCGGCTCGCTGCACGCCCCCAGCGCCCCGCTGGCACTGCCGGCAAGCCGCAACAGATGTGAGCGTTCGTAGTCAAACACCTTGATGGAGAAACCTGGCAGCACCTTGCGCACCACAAGCGCCCGACCGACGCCAGGGGGTCCTAGGAAAACAAGACGTAGTGGAAGGTAAGACGCTGGATTTAAAAAAAAAGAAATACTCTAATGATCCCCATCGGGATAACTGTTCACGTTCACACACACCAATGGTGGTGGCACGCGATTTGGGGTTCAGTGTTTTACCGAAGGACACTCCGGCATGGAGAATGTCGGAGCTGAATTTAACGACCACTCTACCAACTGAGCTAGAGCCTGATGTTGGGTTCGCTGACGATTCCATGGTGACAAAAGGCAAAATGCCAGGAGTGAATATTAGTTCAATTACTGTCTTCAGTAATTTCCATCCAAACGGCGTGAAACTTGCGCTCCCCCCAATCCACGGACAGTTTTAAAAAAGGACTGAAAACGTACCTTTTTATCAAAGCTTTTTCGTTGTAGTTATAAATTAAATTTATTATTATTATTATTATTATTAAACTTTTCACTGCACACCGCCAAGCCACTGCAAAGTCGTCATTGGATTGTGCATCACTTGTGCGTGAAAAATACAAAAGACCAGAGACATAACATAACATTTCCCATCAATGTTATGTTATTTAACCAATTACAAACCAGTGAAAGTCATTATGACTCATAGTGTTGTCGTAACAAAGTGCTACATCAATATGCACAGGAATATGCCACAGTTATTGTGGACCACAATCAAATCTGGATTTCATTGACGCAGCCCTAATTGTAGATGTCATGGAGCATTTTGTGATATAAAAAAGTTGCACCGAGAATCTTGGTACAAAGTGAACAAAATTTGGGGAGGTGCATGACACCGTCACTGCAGCTCAGTTTGAGCCAAGGCTAGGGCACAGACAAAAACTTCAGCAAACGTAATCAGATAATTACATCTTGGGAATATACTCAAATATTCCAAGAAAACATACGAAACCCGCCCACCTCCGCCGATGCCACCAGGAGCAGCACCCATTCCGCCACTCGTGCCGGGCGCGGCGTCGAGTGTCGGCGAGTTGACGAAGATGGCATGCTGGCTGCGGTTGTACGCCCACACTCCGTCGGGCTCCTTGCTGAGCAGGAGACCGTAGCCGATCTTGCCGCGCGCCCGCTGCACGCTGCTGCTGCGTTGCTGGTCAAGCGCTAGCTGGCCCAGGCAAAAGCCGGTGCCCTGTGATGATACATAACCAGGATTAATCTTCTCGCAGACAAGTTTTCGACCCGTTTCCGGTTTACTTCCTTAACTACCCCCGTATATACTCGCCACTTCCGGTGCCATTTATCTTGCTGTGTCTTTGACTATCTTTCAACAGGTTTCATCGGCGGGATCACACACCTACTGGGTTATTTTAAAAGGGTGGTGGCAAGTTGCGTTGTGCTATTCCACACCCAAATGCTCTTGTGCGGATCTATGCCCCACACAGGCTGAATGAATGAATAATCTGTGCCCATTCCATTTACTCATTCAAGTTGGAATTACCAGTGAAGCAGCCATCCCATTGGTCCAGAAGAACATGCTACCACATCGGTGAGTAACTTTAAGTGGCATTTTGCCTGAATTTTATCAATCCTGAATTTCATCAACACTTTAATAAAAAAACGGCGAGCGTCGCAGGGTGGACGATGTGTAATTTGTCACAGGGCGAGCTATAGTTGTGCGTTTTGTGTGACAAATTCATCCACTACGATCACTTTACACAGGGAAATATACACAGGAAGTGCTTTACACCCAGCCGTGTAACATTCCTCATGTTGTGTGTGTGAACTGTGCCATTACATAATTATCACCCCACTGTCTATAAAATATCACGGTGTCTATGCCACACACACAGCCATCTTGACCTGTCTGAGACCTGTCCACCTTCATCTTGGTTTCCGGGACGGCACGGTGGTGCAGTGGTTAGCATTGCTGCCTCACAGCTAGAAGGTCCTGGGTTTTAATCCCAACCCACACAAGTCCTTTCTGTGTGGAGTTTACATGTTCTCCCCATGTCTGCGTGGGTTTCGGGCACTCCGGTTTCCCCCACCACCAAAAACATGTTCTAGTTAACCTGCTCCAGTCAGTGCCCCTGGCCAAAGCACCAGCTCACAATCTGGAGTTGGCCCCCGGGCGCTACGGAGGAAGAATTTCACTGTACATGTTTGTGTGACGAATAAAGTATAAAATAATAAAACTGCTCTCATACATCTCATCTATCCAGTAGTCTGGCTGACCGTTGGGGCACCACTGAGAACTTCGCAACCAGCTCTCTTCATCTCTCTCTATCCTCCCAGGATGTCACTCAGCCTGCAACTTGTCCCTTTCCTGGAAGTTAGCTTTCCATCGTTTTTTTTGTCATGTTTTTTTTCAGCCCATTCAGGCTGTTTTTTTTCCAAGCTTTATTTATTAGGCTTAGCGGAAACAGGTGAAGATGGGGGGTAGACATGTGGGAAATACGTCGGTGGTGGGATTCGAACAACCCACTCACCGCGCCATTAAGGCATATGCGTGCTTTCCAGTGCACTGCCTAACTGACTGAGCTACTGGGCAGCACTTTCCATCGCTTTCTTTGTCTTCCTCTCGGATGCATCAGATGACAGTGAAACTACAGCGCCCTCTGCGGGTTAGTTATTGTTCATTTCGATTGGAATGTGTTCATACAATTCATTTCTAAAATAATGGTTAGTTGTGGCCCTAATCACCATTCACACATGCAGAGGGAGGTTGGTGTACCTGAGGTAGGTCGTAGAAGATGCTGAGGCAGCGCTCGTGCACGGCGTACAGCCGCCCCACGCGCGTACGGTGTTCCCAGTAGGCCACACTGCACCAGTGGCTGGGCTTGTTGGGCGCGTCGTATGGCGAAAGGCTGGTGTCTGTTCGGGTGGAAGCGCACAGAGCAAGAGCGTTGAGTTACAGCTGCAGATCACCTTCTCACCACACTTTATATTTTTTTATTTTTTAGTTATTTTTTTGGCCATTTTTCATTCTTTATTGAGAGAGATAGCGACAGGATTTAATCGGAAACTGGGATGAAGAGTCGGGGGGGAGACATTGCAGAAAAGCCGGAGACGGTATGTGAACCGCCGGCACTGCTGCGGGCGTGGGGGACGCGCTCTCTAACCACTCTGCCACCGCTCGCGCCCCCTTCTCACCACACTTTATCAATGCGGTATTCACTACAAGTTTCAAAAACACCATGTCATCCGTCATCTTGAGCTTGAACCAAACGTATGAATGAAAGATTGAAAACAGTCCCCATATCCTGTTGTGCGAAGTCACGTCACCTTTAACCTCAATTAAATTGAAAGTTAAAAGCGGGATTTGGACAAATGGGTTTTCGAAATGAAGAATGGACAGGGAGAGGACATGACGCAAAACGCGGACAGCGAGTTCATTGCGGTGGAAGAACTACATTGGTCTACCATTACAACGCTTCCACCATGGTGCTGTCGAGGTATAACTTTCAATTTAAACGAATAACTCTTTTTAATTACCGTTAACCGTGATAATTTCAGAGTCCTGTCTGATAAGAAAACCTCATTGTGCAGGTCAACACATGGCACATCCCAAATCTTAATAATACGGACTATCACAATAGTTCAAAATACAATATCGTCAATACCATAAAGAATATCGCTATTATCAGCAGTTGGTCTTTGAAATGTTGTGTACAACAGAAATGTCAATTTTAATGGTACATTGTCAACTAATTCGCTACCGGTATGATTTTGAACATTTGAATGTTGTACCAAATTCTACAACAACAAAAAACAGTATGTGCATTTTATTCTCTCCAAAGTGTACACTGAGAGAAGTTTTATAGCAGCCAATAAAAGCAAAAATCCATCGCGCAGTGCTGTCATCAAATGGTCAACACACCAAACATTCTCACAACTTTGTTTTCTATTATTAACTTGCAAATTATTCATAACTATTGGAGCATGTATGTAAATTTGTGAGCGTATTCGTGTGTGCCACACACACACACACACTTATTAGATGTAACTTAAACGCAGCAGGCTGACAATGTCCAGTAAAAGGAAGATGAAGTTTACAGGGATTATCTGTGTGCTGTTTTTATAGCGCAACAACAGTTGGTGGCGCTATTAATACCACAGGAGGCATTGTATTCAGTTCTAAGCCTTGTAGAAATACCAGCACCCCACACACACACGCACACGCACACGCACACACACACACACACACACACACGCACACAAAATAGTTCAGCAATGCCACGAAACGCTGCCTGGTGTACAGTTCCGGGTTCTGTCTGCAGAGGGCAGTGCATCGACTCCTATTAATGCCTCAATACGTCATGGTTTGGGGTAAACTAACTCATTACACACACACGCGCACACTCATCTGTGTGTGTGTGTATGTGTGTGTGTGTCTATATGTGCCTGACAGTGTGTCTATGTGTGTTTCTGTATATTTATGTATGCGTGTGTGTGAATGTGCCTTGTTGGATGTGCGATTCTGTAGATGCGTATGTGTTGTGTATATGTCAGTGTTGTGTGTGCGTGTTTATGTCTATATATATGTGTGCCGTGCGTGTGTGTGTGTGTGTCTATGTGTGTCAATGCGTGCATAGTGAAGACAGAGGTGCGTCCAGGGAGCGGTATTTCATCTGAAACACACAACTCTGTCACTGGGAAAAGTTCACATACTGCAAACCTCTCTTACAGCATGAAGATTTATTATCGGTGTGTGCGTGTCTACATGTGTGTGTATGTCTGTGTCTGTGTGTGTGTTTACGCTTGAATGAGTGTCTCAGTGCGTGCCAGATCTCGAAGTAACATATCCCGCGCTGCAGGCTGCTGTTAACTTTGTTCTTCAAGTACTTATATACAATACAATACTTGCTATTTACCCTTTCATTATGGGCGCAACGATACACCAATTAAAATCGCTGGCTAATCAATTCAATAGTGATTGTAGCCGATAGTGATGGGGTTGAAGACACTGAATCCTTATGCTGCCCAGTAGCTCAGTCGGTTGGGCAGTGCACTGGAAAGCACGCATATGCCTTAACGGCGCGGTGAGTTGGTGGTTCGAATCCCGCCACCGACGTATTTCCCTTCCCTCTTCACCCGTTTCCACTAACCCTAGTAAATAAAGCTTGGAAGAAAAAAAAAATCGGCTGGAAAAAAACATTTGAAAAAAAGACACTGAATCCAAGGACCGCCGCCATTCATAGTATTGGCGCTGTGGTTTACAGCACAGCGTCTGTAAGTGCCGCAAGTTCTACTCCCCTCACCGGCTTTTCTGCGACATCTAAAAATAGCACAGACAGGTTTTTGTATAGCGTACAATTTATATAAATATATGTTCCAACATGTTTGAGCGGAGGGCAGAGCAGGCAATGAAACGACTAATTGGTGGCGATTAATCCATTAGACGCAGCGCCACTAACATGAATGGGGTCGCGTTAGGTGCGGTGTCCATAACCACTCTGCCAACGCGGACCCCACGGAACTCTTTTTTTAATCAGTTCGAGGCAGTGGCTGACGAATCCGAGGCCCTACAACCCGCTGGCCACGAGGGGACGGCTAGGAGCACCTCGCGATCAGGCACGAAAATGTCTACCTAACATTTTAGGTAACATGGTACCGCCGTCGTAGAGGCACAATTTAAGTGAATAGATGCATATGCGTCCCAAACTCCCCAGCTCCCCATCGATGCAGTGGAGAAGAGGCTATAGTCTTGTAATTGTGGCTTAAGACCACAGCGCACGCAGAGATGCGAGATCGCTTCCCCTCATGGCAAGATGCTGCACGTCTGCTAGTCCCCGCTCTCTCGTCCCCCTTTCACACCAACATTTTCAATTAAAAAAAAAGAGAAAAGAGAAGGTAAAATAGCGCTTGCACAAAAGCATAACTTTGAAAGTATAGACATTTTTGGGGGGCGTGCTGCGGCAAAGTGGTTAGAGAGGGTGTACCCTGGCCAAGCAGCTTGTGCCCAAAATATAACAAAATAAAAAGAAAGTATAGACATTTTGCATGTTGCTGAACATCTTTTCTGAGAAACGGCTATGTGATAGCTGCAGAATAGACAAATTTTATATCTTTCTGACAGGGGCCCTTTCCAAATGCACTTCTTGTGCATGCAACCGATGGTCGTGACATGGCCAAATTCAATCAAAACAACAACGCGGGGATTTAGAATCAGGGCCCTCACATCGGTGGGGCCTTGAGCATTCTGGATCTCTCTCTGGCTCTAGTCGCTTTTGCTGGACACCCCAGGGGAAACCTTAAAATACAACAACAGCAGCTCACAACAACATTGTCAAACAGATAAAGACATTCTCCAGATGAATGAAATTGATAAAAGGGCAAATCACGTGATATTCAAGGCCGTATTGCTGGAGGTTAGGGGTGTAAATCACACCTATCATGGCGATACGATTCATTATCGATTTCCTGACCCAACGATTCAATTTTTTTACGATACCCAAGAATTCACCACGATACGATTCGATTTGATACAATTCTTCGATTTCTTTACTTAACCTGACAGGGGAGTAGAATTACGTCCAGGAGCAAATGGATAAAAAAAAGACCAGAAAAAAGATTGATACTCTTGCGGACGTATCGATACATTGTATCACCAGCTGTTCGATATTATTAAATCGATATTATTTACACCCCTAGTGGAGGTAACTAAACTACAATCCCCCCAAAAAATGTAAAAAGAAATCGCGATTGCCCTCGACAGAACAGTGAAGGGGTGGTGTAGTGTGTGTCTGTGTGAGGGTGGAGGCTCGGGGGATAGAGCCCTCCCCCCCCTCACCCCTTCCTCACCAAGGCGAAGCATTCAGCTCCCTGACAGCTTAGAGGCAGCCTGTGACCCCTTGACCCCGCAAGCTCGCGCTATCAGCTCCCATTAGCTCGCACACACAGACTGACGCCATTGCTGCTGCTGCAGGCCTCTGGCCACTCGACTAGTCGGAACTAAGGTTGGAAAGGTTACCTTTAACCCGTTCAGTGTCAACCGTGTGCCGATATTTGAAGGTCCATAAAATAGTCTGTACAAGTTATTTTTACATTAAATCAGTATTTACTTCGCCATTTGCACATACATAGTAGTGCACACACATGGAATTTAAGTTGAGAACAGTACACCTTCTAGTGAAAACAATAGCACTAGTGACAATATAAATACAGTAAAATGCAACATTTTAAAACATTGGTACCACAAAAGGTAATAATATATGGTAAATCATATATTTAAATTATTATTATTATTATTATTTTTTAAAGATAGGTGGATCCCTCCTGTTGAGGAAACACCTACCCTAAACCTAACCAACCCTAACCTACTGCTATTTTCGGACTTGTGCGACGAAACAACCTGCTCCCCAAACAGCCTACCATACGTCAGCGGATAGGACGCGTATGCGAGATGGAGAGAGAGTGGAGGGAGAAGGAATTTGGGGAGGGGGCGGGTTTGATAGGAAGTCAGGAAGAATGGAGAGAAAGTGATTGAAAATGGGATAAAAATAAATTGGAGACAGTGTTAGAAGTGTGAAATAGTGATCCACATTTAGAGACGTTTAGAGAAGTATAGTGCTTTATGCGCTGCAATCATACAGTTCGCCACGTGGATTTGCGCGTGTCACCACCGACTTTTGCGGTGTGAATCAACGGCAAACAGACAGATACAGGTTGTTCCGTCACAGTAGGTGCCCCAAGCTCCATTCGGTGAGACAGGAGGGAGAAAGACCTAGATCTCAAGAGAGAGAGGGAGAAAGAGAGGGATCTCAATAGGAGAGCAATGCGTTGACCTTGTTCATTGCCTGTTGATCTTGAGAGAGTGGTTTTATGCTTAACTAACCCACGTTGTACTGCTGCTAAGTATATGCAATATGGCAAATTAAAATTATTCTTGAATCTTGAGAAAGGAAGAGAGATCGCTGGCGGGAGACAGGGACAACGAGAGGTGACTGATGAAAGTAGAGGGCGAGAAGTGGGAAAGAGGCAGGAGTTTGTGAGAGATAAAGAGATGGAGAGGCACCCAAAACCACAGTGTCTCCTGGGAGCCGGGAGTCCCGTATATGGTCGCCATTTCCAGTGCCATTAATTTTGCAGTGTCTTTGACTATTTTTCATCCATTTTCGTCCACCATCACTTTACACAGGTAAATATACAGTCACAGGAAGTACGTTACACCCGGGCGGACAAATGTCAGCCCCCTGTATTCCGCGGGAAAACTTGTCAAGCACAATATGTGAAAGATAAACCAACAGGCCCATTAGAGACGACATGTGCATACAATTGAATAATATTTTTATTCGACACAAAATGGCCAATACTGTGCGAGATCCCATATTTACACTGGGTACTTCTTGTTTGTAGAACAAGGCAATGCAGTTTAATTGTAATTTGTTTCATACTCCACTATTGACGCAGGAGATTGATGCATTGGTGCGCCGGTGTCTGCAATAATGCGGACTCTGTACGGATCCATTGTGGTGAAGGGAGCGGAGCTCTTTACTGGTCGATCCACAGCCCCAAAATGCATTTTACATACCATTTTATTTGCAGTACTTTGCACTTTATACTTTCAAAAATACTTTTGAGTACATTTCTGAGCCTGTACTTTTGACTTTACTTGAGTAGCTATTTGGATCAGTACTTTGTAGTCTTACTCGAGTTGTTTTTTTACAAATGTATTTTACTCTTACTCAAGTAAGAAATCCCGGTACTTTTGCCATCTCTGAATACAAGACAACTTGGCACAGATGCATGACATAAATGACAAGACAATGCAAGAGCCGGCAGCAGGAAAGTGCATACAGTTGTTTAAAAAGTCTATGTGCATACTTGAGGTTGAACATGCAACTCAGCTCAACATTAGCGAGTCAGGTTCAGGTGTCTAGTCGCTACAATGTAGGTGTTTTTAAAGCGAGATGTGGAGCTTTTAGTACATCTATATCTCCTGCCTGAAGGGGGGGAACTGAAGCGGTGGTGTCTGTAATAATCTTTTTTAGCTTCCCTAATTATTCTTGGGTCAAAGTGCGTTTATTAGTGCTTCAGCACACAGGCAGTAGAAACAACAATGCAACAGGCATATTTTTGTGAGACACTTTTCAAAATGGCGAATGCCATTCAAGACTTGAGTAAATTTAATTTTAGACACGCGATCAAAATATGTATGTTTTTAGACATTTTTTTCAAAGTTATTTTTTGGGGCGCAAGCACGGTTTTTCATCCTTTAAACTGGAAACTGGGATGAAGAGCCGGGGGAGACATTGGAGAAAAGCTGGACAGGGGATTTGAACCTGTGGCACTGCTCGACCTATGGTATGGGGGACGTGCCATCTACCCGCTCGGCCACCGCGCACCCACAATCTTTTTAGATTTAAGGCAATTTTAGTTTAGTTTTAGCTTTCTTGGACCCTGCGGGAAGTATTCAGAAAATATAATATTTGTATTAATAATAATATATAAATGAATGCACTTTCGAGGAAGATACAGATAGAGAGAAAAGCTAGGTGCTTTCTGTGTTTGCAGTGCACATGCACACATCCACTAACACACACACACACACAGAGCGATGGCCTCTCGTTGGGGCCCCAACATGCATGTGCCATTAGTGAATTCCACACTCCTCCTCCCCTCTCTATCTTTCTCTTTTTCTCTCCCTCTCTCTCTCACTCTCCCACTCCTCCAAGATTTTACTGCACGGGGCCCCAGACCCCCCCC
>OMKY01231546.1:0-14286 GCA_900302395.1 Bregmaceros cantori | reverse complement strand
CCACACATACTACTAGCACTAAAAGTACTATTTTGTACCACTATGGCACAGGTTTGCAATCTGAGTGAGTCTAGTTAATAATAATAATAATAATAATAATAATAATAATAATAATAATAATAATAATAATAATAACAATAATAACAATAATAACAATAATAACAATAATAATAATAATTGTGTAAATTATTATTTTTTTTTTGTATCAATTATTGTTTGAGTTCAAATAAATCAGCAGGACAAGAGCCAGTTGAGATTTGTAATAGGTGCAGTTTTCACCATGGCCACTAGAGTTCACTGATGTCACGGCTCGCTCTCGACTTCTCGACCACAAGAATCTAGCCTGCAAAGCATACCTACTATTTAGGTTATATTATTGTAAATGTGATATTGAATAATCTTGCCACACAGGGTATCTAGTACTTTTAAAAACACATTTAGAGACTTGATGGCATGTATATACTTTTTAATGCAAGTTTGTATTCACAGTTTCTAGAGGCTGCAGAATTTAGAATTTCAAGAATTTCTCTTTATTGATTCCTGTTGTGTGTACAGTTGTTGTTGTTGTGCATTTTACATTTTATGTGCATTTTCACGCTGAAAAATAGTTGTCAAGCATTGTAACAAGGCACTAGGTGGGGGATACAAAAATGTGGTGGAGTGTGGGTACTGTGCAAGACCTTATCTACATTTTAAGTGGGAACGTTTATGATAACGTTTTATGATCAGTGGGCACTCCCTGTACTGACTGTACACACACATTCATCTAAGGCCGCTCGAGGCAGTATGTGGGTGAAGCTGGGCCACATTAGGTATTCCACACACAAAAAACAAACGAGAAGTTTGGATTTTTTAATCATTTAACTTTAGAATATTGAAGAACATTAATGGTTTAAAAGAACTGGACCTTTCTTGCTCACGTCTTGCTGCAATAAGTATTGTAGTGAATGGTGCCACCGTGGCTAGGTGTCGCGGGGCATGCTGGGTACGAAACCCTTAGTGACTGAGGTGTCGCAGACAGGTCTGTACAAATACGGTCAGGATGACGCTTGGCAAGTAGCCAGGCTTGGCCTCTTGTTGACCGCATCTAGACATATTTCCCTCTCCTCCGCGCCCCATCATTACAGTATTGTAATGATTGGGTCACTACAATATGTATATGTGTAGCGATCACGCAACGCAATATGATTGGATAAGAAGCACATGACTTACTGGGTGGAGTTCCCAGCATGCAGCGGAAGCAGCAGGCGGCACCCTGACCTGTGTGCGATAGGACAGTGTATATAAACAGTTGGTTGCAATGGGCCAGGGGCCGGAGCAGATGTCGGAAGGCACACCCCCCTGTGCACAGACAATTACCATAGGCAATCGACTGCTTTATGTAGTCCTGGGTATGCATTGTCTGGACAGTCATGGTAGTCAAATTCTTTCCCAGGCTCCTTCGCTCCCGTTGCATTCTGGGAATTCTCCCACGTGATCTTAATCTAACCTATTATGCGTTGTGTGTGTGAAGTTTATCCCGCAGGACCACCTTGTGTGATTTTTTTTTTTTAAGTAAGTTTTTCTGGCGTCAGCGCCGTTTTTCTATCTTCATTGGATAGGATTAGGATAGGACACTGCGGACGCTGCGGTAGACACAGCGCTACTAACATGAATGGGGTCGCGTTAGGTGCCGTGTCCATAACCTCAGCCAACGCGGACCCCGAGTGATTTTACACCCATTATATCTATATATTTTTAGCTCATGTGCTCACCAAAGATATTGATTCTCCCAGATGCTGAAATTGCATGTGCTCATCACAAACCTTTCTCATCAGTGCAGACATTAAAAAAAACATTTGCTGAAAAAACTTGCAGGCCACACTAACATTAAACTTTCATATTAAGGTAGCCACTGGAAAATATGTTTCCGCGGGCCAAATATGCTTCTTTCACTCTCTGGAGGGTTAGGGTTTCAACCATTTTATAAAGCCAGCTGATCCTAATTAGCACAGCTCCACAGTCAGCTGATGAGTGGAAACACTTCTCCATATATTTTAAAACTAGAAGCACCCAGAGATTGCAAACCTGTGACGTAGTAGTACAAAAAAATAGTAGCAGTATGTGTGGCAACCCATTATCAATGCCAGTGCTCCTAGAGTAGCGTGATTGCGATTGACGGCACCGGCAAACATGCTCAGCACAAGCCAACTACATCTCCCAGCGGCCGTTGCGACCCGTAAGTCTGGTCACGTGACCACGGTAAGCGTCTAGCGATCTATCGGTAAGTTGGTGATTAAGTGTGATTATGTTAATTATAGGCTACAGAAATGCACCAAAATGTAATCAATTCTTCCGTTTGTCATTTCCAACAACTCTGCAAAATTTCATCCAGATCTGTGCACAATTTTTTCAGTTATCTTGGGGACAGACCAACCAATGCGGCCAAAAACATAACCTGCTTCGCAGCACACCTAGCCCAGGTAAGCATGATTAGCGGAGCAAAAAAGGGACACATTAGCACAAACGTAAAAAAATAATAAAAAAAACTTTATTTTTGCAGATGAATGAGGTCAGTGGTGTGTTGAAGACTTTATAAAAATCATGTAGACAAACACTGGGGGGCTTGTCCGGTGTTTTTAGCACATTGTGAAATGTGGAGTAGTTCGGTCTTGCTTAGCAGCGCAAACTGTTTCTGTTGATTCACGGCACGCAACATGTCATGTCATTCATTGTCAGCATCATCTACATACAAACTTACTTCTCAACGTTGTCCATATTTTCCCAATTTATGAGCGGTGGATAGCGTCACTGTAAAATGAATGTAGTTACAATTTGTAACTACACGATACATACCAAGTACTTACTCAGTAATTGACATTGTTGTTACCATGTAATGACTTGGTAACAATGTGCAGTTACCAAGTAATTACGTTGTAATTACATGGTAATTAGCATCACTGTAAAAGCAAGCAGTATCAATAATTTTTATTTTTGAACTTGCTCCTGTTATCAGTGAGGAAGTAGCCAATCTAATGCATTTGTTAGGCTCAAATAAAAAATATCAGTTTGAAATGTTTTTAAACGTGGAGGAGACAACATCCAATGAAACTATCTTGGCATTCTACCTCCAGTATATCCCCCTACAGAAAGCCTGAAATGCATATGTGTCCATACATTAAAGGTCGGCAGGAGAAGTAGCGCAGCAGTTACAAATCCAGTCAGCATTAGCACGAGAAAATAACGACAATGTTGGAAAATGTCCTCTTTACAGACCGCTTTGGTTATTTGAGAGGTGTTTTGGTTGTGAAGATGTGATAGCAAAATATTCACTGGTGCTTAAAAAGAGTTTTCACGGAACTACAATGCATCTTATTAAAGGTTGCTCTCATTCTGCAAATGTCTTTCTAGAATTCATTCTACACAGATATAGGCAGAGTAGTAGTCATCCAAATAGTTACTTGAGTAAAAGTAAAAAAAAAGGACTCCACAAAAAAAGTTATTTAAGTAGCATTGTTGACATCTCAGTAAAAAGTATTTTTTTTCACCTCAAATTTACTCGAGTAAAAGTACAAATGTACTTGTGAAAAATATACTCCAAAAGTAAAAAAGTACACAACAAATTGTAACAGGAGTAAATGTAATGCGTTACTGCCCATTTATGATTCTACAAGTACTAATGTATTCCTCTGTAGTAGATGATAGCTTTTTGTTTACCACTACTCAATTTCCCCCCCAAATAATAATGTGAAGCCTGATCAATAACATCAACGGATTTGTGCCAGTCCTGTTTATGTGCCACGTAAATCATACAAAGCATCTAGAAATGTGACATTTATCTGGATTATCTAAATGTCAACCCCACAAGGCCGTTTCTGAACCTGGCTAGAGAGGGAGCCAAATGCACCATGAAAATCGAATAATGGCTGTGTCCGAAATCGCCCCCTAGCCCCCATATAGGGCACTATATGGGGCGCACGCCATTTTGTAGGGGTGTCTGAATTCTCCATGTGCCCCATATAGGGCACTGAAACTATCCCACAATGCTCCGTGAAATGTAGTGAGCATCGGGTGTACCCTAGACGGAGAAATATAACCCATAATGCATTGCGAGACACATTACACTAATTAAAACGTAGAAGAAGACGACGCACGCTCCAAAACTTTTATAAATGAAAATAAATAATTATACTTGTGAGTACAATTGATTTTCTGTGATAAAGTATACATTTATTATAAAAAATAAATGTATTATAAAAAAAGCATGCCAATGCCGACAGGCAATGACGTCACTATGTGACAGCGGTGACGTAAGTTAAAAGTGCCGATTCTAGTGTCCGAAATCTCGTCGCTGAGATTGAGTGGACTATATAGTCAGTGCCCTATCTAGGGGCTAGGGGTTAGGGAGCGATTTCGGACACGGCCAATATCTGGTGTTTGGGGGTGGCTTGAAAGACCACTTGAAAACAGTTGCCAAGTGTGCCTTTAATGTGTAAGGTATCAAGTATAGCCACAATTGAAACAAACAAAACATGACAGAAAGAATCAAGGCAAATGTGTCCAGGAGTATAAAATAGTGTTTAACAGTGCACATGCAATGAATAGATGTGACAATCAAGGATGAGATTATAGCAACAAGCAAAAGGCTATTTTCTTACGACAATCACAAATTGTGAATGTTGAACAACGGTGGCCTAGTGGGTGTGTGCGACTGTAACGAGTGTAAAACGAACCGGAGGTTGCTGCATTAGAATCACACAACGCATATGATTGGATAAGAGAGAGCACATGACGTGGGCGGGTGGAGTTCCCAGCATGCAACAGGAGCATAGTAACGGGGGTTGCTAAGGGAATTTGAATACTCAGTGACACCATGACTGGAAAAGTCTTTGCCTAGACCAGTGTATATAAACAGTTTTTTGCTCTACGGTACACAGGCGATTACAGTTGAAGCGATCACTGTGTGTATATACTCGTATTACATTTCACGCTCGTTACACGAGTACAGAAATGATTGATTAGTTAATGAAGTTAATTATTCACACTGAATCTCCATGTGACTCCATTTCTGATTTGAAAGTGGCCTGAATCAAGTCAGGAGAATCAGCAGAGATGCAACCAAGTCACATCTCTCAGGTCAAGTCATCATTAACATGCTGTCATTTCAGCTCCAGAATCTGATTTTAACAAAGTCAAAAGCAAGCAATAGTTTTGCTTTTATAATAGCATTGTTTGCTTTTTTTGCTACTTTTTTGCCCAAGAAGATTTGAACGAGGGACTTGGTCACATCTCTGAGAATCAGACTTGTACAAAAAAGTATGTTGTCCAGCTTCCAGGTTAAAAATCCACAACAAAGATTTATTTTAACCACTTTTCAGGTCAAGATTGGTCAGATGTCATATCTCTTTAAATGTAGATGAATCACTTCCGTCTTCAAAAGAAGTCTAATGGGATGGTAGTGATGGAAGTCTGATCTTAGTTTATAGTCCTTCATGTTGGCATTTTTCATCTTGATTGCCTCCAATATCAGAGTTAGAGATGTACGACAGTGTTTGTTTAAACCGATATCACCATATTGTATAACCCCTAATTTAGGGGATCCCATTATCGGCCTCTAATATCAATAATCACCGTATAGTCTGTATTGGTTACCTTTGTAGGGATGGCCCTGGCCAGTGTTATACCCGAACTTGTTCAAGGAACAATAGTTTATGAGCTCCTCATTATATTAGGCGAACGTGAACGAGACGTTCAGTTATGCGTGAACATATAATTATGAATCCACTCTTTTACTGGGTAGAGAATCTAACCCAGCCCCCAACACAAGATCAAAACAGTTGAATGTATTTTGCGCTGCTTGTCCACTGTGGACAGATTACAGCTGACAGCAACGTAAAAAAAGAACTAACAAAGAACTAAAAAGTTCCATTTTGGGAAACCACCTGTTCATAGTTCAAAATGATGACCTATGAACGATGAATGAACAAATTCATTTTACAAGGACCCAACTGAAATTTCAAATTCATGTTGAAATTGAACTTGCCCAACACCTGGCTTTCGCCAGGTGTTTTCAGCATGAACAGTTATGGTCATGGTATGCACACAAGACAACCGGTAATGGTGGATATTTGAGGCAATCGAGATCAGGAAACCGCAATGGATTGGTCAAAGCATGTATAAGAAACAAGAAATACATTTTGGATTAGAAATGACATGCGTTGTATGGTGTTGACAGCCATTATGGTGGTGTTATTATTTAAAAAAAAAACAAATGATGAATTATGAATAATCCTGACTACTTATTGGAAATATATTACCAATACATATTAATATTGCATCAGCTGAGCAGTCACCAACAGCCAAAGCACAATAGGGCTGTTGCCCGTGATGTCGCGGCTTGGCGGCAGCAGCCAAGTTGGTAGTCTGACGTACGGTGAAGTATACGTGTAGGTATTATTTCAATTTCATGTTCATTGTATAGGGGCAAATACCACAACATAGTTATGCTGCCATCTGCTGGCGATTGATATCCTATTACCACGGAGAAATCAATAATATAACACTTTTAAACTGACAATGTTGAGCAATTATCGCTCGCTGACTTTTTCGTCTGACCGCGACATGGCTGCTGCCGCCAAGTCGCGAGGCCGCCGTGCAACAACCCTATTCCAGTATTGATCATTGCAGATGCAAATATTTAACATTCATCTTCCATTGTTCCCCGTTAGAAGCCCTCACGATTAAATCATATTAATTATGATTTAATGATAAAATCATACAATGATGACATCCCTATTCAGTAAGCAGGAGTTATTAGCAGTAATGGAAAACAAACAAAAACTATGGACATTCAGGTCTCTTTTGGCAGACAGTGCACCGAGGTCATTGCACATCATCAGTTACAAAAAAAATATTCCACAATGCGCGGTGACCGGAAGGAGGGATCTGAAATAAATAAGCATCACAAAGTGCTGCACCAGCATAGTAAACGTTGGTATTTGTTGCATTTCATTTGCAGGACGTATGCGCGTCCCATTATGTGAAGATAAACACTCAATGACGATCAGAGATGGCAAGTAACGAAGTACAAATACTCAAGTACTGTACTCAAGTAGAATTTTCAAGTATCTGTCCTTTTAGAAGTACTTTTTTTCTGTTAGTCCCTTTTACTTCTACTCAGATTTTTAAGAAAAACATCAGTACTTCTACTCCTTACCTTTCTCAAAACAGGGTCGCTACTTTTTTTCCCCCGAGCAACAGCATGGTAGGACTACATGTATAGTGTGAATGAGTCAGTAGGGGGTGGTACTCAGTAAGGCACCAAGTACTTTGTACTTTATACTTTCAAAAATACCTTTGAGTACATTTCAGAGAATGTACTTTTTACTTTCAAAAATACTTTTTGAGTACATTTCTCAGCCTGTACTTTTTAATTTGCTTGAGTAGATATTTGGATCTGTACTTTGCAGTCTTACTCGAGTTGTTTTTTTACAAATATTTTTTTACTCTTACTCCAGTAGGAAATCTGGGTACTTTTGCCATCTCTGATGTCGATTGACAAAGTTATTTAAATGTGTTGTCAGCTTGGTGCAGACCCAGAGCCGATGTCAAAGTGGTTTGGGTGAACTGCAGAGTTTACACAGCATGAGGATATGTTACTCTCCCTTAAAAAGTTAGCCATCACACACTCACATTACTTGTGCTAACGGGGTCGCCCCCTTTTTGCTCCATTTACATCATTTTCCATTATCTCTTAATTTTAAGAGCCACAGACTTTCACAGTGGTCCTACAGAACACAAAGTCACTGCCAATGGTGATAAGAATTTTTGGAATCTTCCAAAATTATGATTACATTTACAACTAGAAGCACTCAGAGATTGCAAACCTGCGCCGTAGTTGTACAAAAAAATTGTACTTTTAGTGCTAGCAGTATGTGTTGCAACCCATTATCAATGCAAGTGCTCGAGTATCGCGATTGACACCACATGCGAACATGCCAACTACATTTCCCAGCGACCACTGCGACCTGGAAGTCTGGTCACGTGACCGTGGTAAGCGCCCAGCGACCTATCGGTAAGTTGGTGATTACGTATGATTATGTTGTTACTTATCAGCTACAGAAATGCACCAGAATTTAATCAATTGTTCTGTGTGTCATTTCCAACAACTGTATACAATTTCATCCAGATCCGTGCACAACTTTTTCAGGTATTTTGGGGACAGACAAAGCAACCAACCAACACGACCAAAAACATAACCTACTTTGCGGCGCAGATAATGACTAAGTAGAAATCTTTTTTTTTTCATGATCATCTGTTGTGTTTCAGCTTTTTGTGGGTAAAATTGATGGGCTTTCAAATCTTTTAGTGTTAAAGTGTTTGGCCCTGAAAGATTTAAATGATCAGTAAAAACATTTAATTACAGATAAAGTGTAGAGTGATCCAAATGAAATGCTTGCCGAGAGCGATTCTAGTGTGGCGATAGCTCGTACACATATGTGCATGTGAGAGTTGCATGAGGTACGAGCGCATTTGTGCGCGAGTAATAACAGTAATTTTATAGTTGCAAATGTTTTACTTTATTTGATAAACGTTTGCAATAAACTCAAATTTCTAGATTATCAACTTATTTTAATTCATAGCCATGTGCTTTTCTAAATGGAGTTTTGGTAATGCTGATTCATGGAATACTCTGCGTCCGTGTGGATCACCATGTTGGTGCATTCTGCTGCCTGCAGAGATATCGACACACGATACAGAGACTATGTTAAAAAAACAATACATTTTGTTTGTTCTTTTAAAATGACAAGTTAAAAGGGCTTTTAAATAGCTCAACAGTTTCGATCACGGGCCCTGCGCTCGTCGTCAGCCGCGGTGTCCTGTTGGCATGGCGACACGGCAGCTTCCTTATTTCATGATACCAATCATGAAAGCGGTTCAGACCAAAGACACGACCACACATTTGCAGAAGGTTACAGAGGAGTGTTGCAGCGGTGTGAATCAAACCGTTGAATATAAACTTAAGTCGTCTCAAAGCTGATTCATACCCTACTTGTGGCCATTTACGTACGTAATCAGTCCGTACGTTCTATGCGTTGACAACTTCATACCGCCGCACGTCTTTTATGTTAATGTGTACAATAACATTGTGTCCTCTAGGAGGCAGAATTGGCGCCCACGCAAAAATAAACAATTGTGTTGATACTTTTGCTGTGGATACGCACATATTTTTCATTTCACAGCATCGCCAAACATTCTCAGAGGCTCCCCTATTTGTTGAAAACGGTTTTTTTTTTTACTTTTTTGTTTGTCCCTGTGCCTGGGACCCAACCCATCATACATGTATGGATAATAACGGACCAACTCTGCAAATATCTCCTCTTATTTTTGTGTTATTTTTATGACATTGTTGACAAAAAAGAAACAACCTTAATATCGCCCCCACCTTTTCCGGTAGTATTGCCCAGTGTCACCCGTCCGCACGTAATCATAAGGTCGCGGGGGCGCGCGGTGGCTGTTAAAGCGCGTCCCCCTGCTCCAGACGTATCCATACCCGTAGTTTACGTGAGGTATGAACCGGCCTTCAGGCAGTTGCAAAGGATTCAAAGTGGGTTCAAGTTGCCAGTTTCAAGCTATTGCATGTTGAATCTTTGGTCCGAACTAGCCTCTACACGTAGGGCACAATGTATCAAGCAAAGTAAAGCTTGGCTGTAATTCAAAGTGTGATTTCTACCTCCAGTCTGTGAAAATAGGCAGATTATAAATCAGAACCCTTTAAAAATGCCAAGATCAGGTGGTTTCTAAAACAGTGTAAAATGGCACGCAGGGTTGAAGAAGTGATCACCATTCATACACACAGTACATTATTCTGCAGTGCAACTCGGATTCGGGGGGGGAAGCAAGGTAGCCCCTCACCCTGTAAAAAGCAGAGATGCCAAATCCACATCCGGAGAGTAAAAAGCTGTGCTCCGAAATCGCTCCCTATCCCCTACCCCCCATATAGTGCACTCACTTATAGTGCACTCAACAGCAACGGCCGAGATTTCCGACACTAGAGTAGGCGCCGTTAGAATGATTATAAAATATAATTATACAAAATATAATTTAAAAAAAAATCAACAATCATCAGAAAAAGTCAAAAGTACTTACATTTATAATGGTTTGCCGCAGTAGGTCGCTATTTACTCCCGACGTGGCATTTTTTTGAAGTCTAGGTAATTTTTTAAATGTCTCACAATGCATTGTGGGTTATATTGCTTCGTCTAGGGTACATCCGATGCTTACTACTTTTTGCGGAGCATTGTGGGATACTTTCAGTGCACTATCTAGGGTACATGGAGA
Source organism: Bregmaceros cantori (assembly GCA_900302395.1). Lineage (NCBI taxonomy): Eukaryota > Metazoa > Chordata > Actinopteri > Gadiformes > Bregmacerotidae > Bregmaceros > Bregmaceros cantori. The sequence continues at coordinate 3,966 of OMKY01231546.1, read as the reverse complement.
ATTCGGACACCCCTGCAAAATGGCATGCGCCCCATATGGTGCACTATATGGGGGATATAGAGCGATTTCGGACACAGCAAAAGGCTCCAACTGTGCACTGTAAACAAGTACAATACCAGCTGATACTAATTAGTGCAGCTCATCAGCAGAGATGGCAAGTAGCAAAGTACTGTACTTAAGTAGAACTTTCTGTACTTTTAGAAGTACTTTATTCTGTGAGTACTTTTACTTCTACTCAGTAGATCTTTAACAAAAATATCAGTAACACTACTCCTTACTTTTTCCAAAACAGGATTGTTACTTTTTTCTTTTTGTTTCCTGCAACGACATGGTAAAACTACATGGATAGCGTGAAGGAGTCATAGGGGGCAGTACTCTGTAATGCACAGAGCACAGTAGCGGTTAACGCGTTGCTTTCCTTTAGTCTCTGGCTGTGCCCCTCAACAAGTATATATATATCAGCTTTTAAGTGTTAAGACAAATATAGGTGTTTCAAAAATACTCTTGAGTACATTTTAGAGCAGGTACTTTTTACTTTCCAAAATACTTTTTGAGTACATTTCTCAGCCAGTACTTTTTACTTTACTTGAGTAGATATTTGGATCAGTACTTTGTAGTCTTACTCGAGTAGTTTTTTGGTTTTTTTTTGTTTTTTACAAATGGACTCAAGTAAGAAATCCCAGTACTTTTGCCATTTCTGCTAATCAGTGACACCCGTTTGCAGTGTGCCGGTAGAGCCAAAACAGAGCAGGACTGGATTGGCCATCTCTGGTAAAAAGTCAACCTTGGGACCTCAGTGTCAACTGAATGAACAGCATTTAAAAAAACAGTTGAAAAATAAACATTGTGAAGACAATCACACCCGTTTTTAACCCAAATCGCCTAGTAAAAAACAAAAAAAGAGAAAAAGTAAACATTGGCAAAGTTCGGTTAGGCCAGTCGGCCTGGATCATGTTGCAGAAGGAAGAAGAGACATGAACTTGGCTCAAACGGGCCAGTATTGCTCAGTCAGAAATGGATGGCAGTATAGCGGTTTTGGCATTAAAGGCTTCCATCACGTATCCATGGCTTATAATCCACGCCTTGTGTGGCCTGCGGCTAAAGTTTCTTTTTCTTCTTCTGTGTGAAGTCCTCGTCGCCCATCACTGAGCTGATCGTATGGAATCCACACATTGGGCGACACCTCGCTTGCAGAATTCCCACGATTCCAAAATTCTATATTTAAAACAACCGCCGGCAAGTCGAGAGCAGAACCTGCCAGAAAGGTTGTAGCTGCAGCAGAACATTTTCTGTGGACCTTTAAAAAAGTTCCTATGAAGAGAAATTGATTTATTGTTCACATAAATATTTTATTTTCTATGAAAAAATTGACATATTCAAATTAATTTTCCAAAGAGAACTAGCTAGCCCCAGCTAACTATGGCTGCCTATGGGAATAACATAGAAATTGATGGAGCCATGTCTTACAAAAGGAAACTTTATTCATTAGACAAAGCTCTCCCTCAGACAGAAGTCTGTTGAAAAAAACAAAGACTTCCCACAGAAATGCATTATGGAGACCGTTGAAACGGCTTGTGCAGCTCACCTATCCGACAGCGCGCCTGCATATACTGTGTCTATGGTTCGTCTACAAATTACGAAATTCCTTTGTAAGAAATGGCTCCTTCAAACTGGATGCAGATCGACAGCCATAGTCAACAGGTGGCAAGTCATCTCTGCCGTTTTATATGTGTTAACGTGTTATCCCTGTACGATTCATTTGGAAAATTAAATATTTTGAGAGAAAATCAAATAGTTATTTAAGCAATTAATCAATTTCACTTTATCGACCCTATACAGATGAAACTGGCATTTCAAGTACAGAGTGTAAAAAGACTGCAAAAACTTGAAAAGGTTCACAAAAAGTGCTACACTGTAGCTACAATCATGTTTAAATACAAAGCTTTTCAAATACAAAAAGGGAGCTTTGAAGCATGTTCCACTCTTGCCTTGCAGCCCATTTTTTGGAATAGGGAAAAACATTTAAGCAGAAACAGTCTTACCATGGACATGGCAGCTTCGAGTCATTCTCCGGACACATAAAAATCGTTTTATTTCCCTTTTTTTTAAAAACAGATAAAAAAATATATACTTTTCGTATTACACTTGTTCCTATTACATTCTGGTTCTCAGGGCAGTGCTACTCCTCTGTGCTCGACGTTAATCCTTCTTGCCGTTCTCTTGCCGGGTTTTCCGGTGGGCGTGGCTTTGCGAGCCAGCGGTCAGCACGCGGTAGCAGCCGCGCCCGATCTTGTGCATCCACATGATGTTCATGAGGTCCAGACAGATGCTCGCCCCGATCCAGGTCACTCGCCCGCCCCACGGTACTTGGTAGTACGGCGGCGTGCCGTAGACGGCGTACATGCGGCTGTAGTACACCGGCATGACGCTGATCCGCACCAGGAAGAAGGCAGCCGCCATGGCTACGCCGTTGACCATGGTGGCCCGCGATGTCCGTGGATAGCCCAACACCTCCAGGAACCAGCTGTAGAACCCCCACAGAGAGAGAAGCAAAGCTCACTCACTGTGCAAAGTAAAGTATGTCAACAGTATAATGCAGGGCTATTCAACTGCTTTGCTCAGAGGGCCACATTGTCAGAAACCCAATGGACCTGCACGCCAACCCACCTTCAGTAACCTCCGGCCTATTTGTACAACTTGACATGACGCGAAACCACATTTTCATAACTTTTATTTAAAGTAGCATACTTCCCATTAAAAGGGCTTCAATTCTATGCAACAATGGTGCCTTCTCATTTGTAACAAGCAACAGCTGAAACAACAACACACAAATAGTGGTAAACAGCAGCAGCTAACTTAAACTTAAACACATTTATAGTGCATCTGTTGAGGTAAAGAACAGAATCTCAGCCTCAACCCTCAACAGCAAATTTGCAGTGCCTCTGGTGAGAAAGAACAGCATCTCATAAAACATGTTTGACCAAAAAAACAAAAAAAAAACATTTAGAATTCCTCCTTGGGCCAGAAAAATTTGCTTGGCGGACCGGATTTGGCCCGCGGGCCGTCAGCTGAATAGCCCTGGTGTAGGACAATAGAGGAGGAGCACCAGAGCTGGGGGACTATAGAGAAGATGGCCAAAGCCAGATACAAGTGGAGAAGCTTTGTTGCCAGCCGGTGTAATGGGGATAGGTAAGTATCATTTCTCTATTTGAAGCCAATGACTATCTGTGAATTATCAATCTTGAATATTTCAAATATCAGTATTGAATCATAACACACACAATTTATATTAATAAAACACACATACACATATTATTTCAGATCTATAGAGAGAGAGAGAGAGAGAGAGAGAGAGTGGAGAGAAAATTATAAATGTTACATTATCAACCAAATAAGTTTGAGGTTTTTTTGGTCGCAAGAGCAGTTATTTCATTCTTTTATTGAGAGAGTGACAGGATTAAATCAGAAACTGGGATGGAGAGTCAGGGCAGGCATTGCCAGAGAGGGGATTAGAACCCACGGCACTACTCCGCCTATGGCGCGCTCTATAACCACTCTGCCCTTTAGCAGCTGTGATGTTGACTACATTTAGACATGTTGTTATGGATATGTGACGTGGAGTCACGTCTCCATTGTCCTGAATGGCAACAAAGTGTGACATCATCGGATGTCCCCTCCCACCGGCTATAAATCAATGGCCGTGTCCGAAATCGCTCCCTAACCCCTAGCCCCTAGCCCCTAGATAGGGCACTGACTATATAGTCCACTCAATCTCAGCAACGAGATTTCGGACACTAGAATCGGCACTGTTAACTTACGTCACCGCTGTAGCATAGTGACGTCATTGCCTGTCGGCATTGGCCGTAGCATTCGCATGTTTTTTTAATAATAAATGTATACTTTATCACAGAAAATCAATTATACTCACATTTATAATTATTTGCCGCCGTCGGTTGCTGCTGCGTC
>OMKY01231544.1:0-12392 GCA_900302395.1 Bregmaceros cantori | reverse complement strand
ACCGAGATCTACACTCTTTCCCTACACGACGCTCTTCCGATCTGTTATTTTTAAATAAGTGTTCCTGTTCCGGAACATAAAAAATAATAATGTTTCCGGTCTCGTTTCTGTTCCCTGGAAAATACTAAAAGTTCCCGGTTTTCGTTTTCGTTCCTTGAACCAGTTCAAAGCTGTGGTTAGAACCCAAGAGTGGGAACATTGTAGACAAATATACAAGTACAAGGAATTCAAATACAAACTAGCATCAATTAAAGCATAAAAATCGATCAATGCTAAAGGAAATACAAATATACCCCATTATCGATAAAAACATGTTTTTAGAACCCAAACAACTATTGTGCATGTGCACAACATTGATTTGATTTCAGCCATGATTTCAGTCCTCTCTTGAAGAAAGCTAACTATGGTTATGTGTCTAACATTAAGTTCAACTGTTCAACACTACACTCCACCATTAGGCAACTGACTGTTACTAGGAAGTTGCAAAAAATGGCACATTAGGGCTATCCACCCTAACTGAGGAAACACTGAGGGGGGATCGACACATTTCATTCATATTTAAAATATGGAATAAAAATAAATGCTGCAGCGCAACCTTATCCATAAATAAAGTTATTCCCTGTGGATTAATCAAGTTCTTAAGAAGTCACTCTGATACTAGATATAGTCATTCTCTGTGGATTTTTCATGGAGCATTTGTCTCACACTCACACACTCACACTTTGCGCTACTGACCCTCAGGAACGTAGATAAGTCAGATAGATGTTAATGGGGAAAAAGGTGGTGTCATCTGCAGGATAGTAAAATGACTGAGATGAATAAGTATGGCTTGTCAGAATGATTCTCATCAGAATTAAATATTTTTTCGTAGTAGTAACAGTACCTAGACCGGACATGGGCAAATGTCCGGTCTTGTTATCATAGACCGTATATAAATATGGACGCCGCATTTGCTTCAGCCGGCGTGCCGACTTCCGTGTGCTTTTGCTAGTTGAGTGGGCGGAGTCAACTACCAAAAGCACGGAGCCTATGGGATTTACAATAGAAATATACCAATTTTAACAGGCCGTTTAACCTATTTAAAGATTGTTTCTAATTGATTTTTCAATGTATCTTGTCGGGATAATTATCGGTTAATTGAGTGACGGGGGGTCATAATTTCACAAACGCGTCAGATTTGGCGTTAATATTTTTTATTTCAGCCCCCATAGGATCCCATTCATTCTGACTCTGTCGTTGCCGCCCCTAGCGGACAGTACCACCGGAAGAAGTCACGTGTGGTGTGTCTCTCTCATATACTGTATAGCTCTCTCTATCCCTCCTGGTACCAGATATACGGGTACTTTCAACAATGGCAGCGCAGTCGGCGGGCACAAAAAAGTTTGATGAAAGCAATGGGATGACGTCATGCACGCTGCGTCTACATTATATACAGTCTATGCTCGTTATGCATCATAGTCCGGCCCACTGAACACCATTCATTTCACCATTTCCCTTGCAATACCCTTTCCCCCAATAGATGGCACAGTAATTTGAAAATGTTCCAATAAATGTTGATTTCTGTAATGTTTTGATTTATTTATTTGCACCATCAATAGTGCCTGTTCCTTATACATTCCAATTGTGTACGTGCAAGTCAAAAAGTTTGTCCCCCACTGACCTAAACACTCACAGGATGTGGTGTCTCACATCCGTTCAGTTTCCAAAGTCACGTGATGCTGATTGAGGAAGTTAAAAGTCATTGGAATGCATTGGAATCAAACTTGTTGTTTTATTAAGTATTATAAAAGGAACTTGGAACTGTAAGGGATTGCCTTTAAGCCCTTGAACCAACCATCTCCCTTCATGAAATTTGCACTGATCTTTGATGTCATGTGAAATGATATGAAGAAGATGATCTCTACTTTTTATGAAATATCGTGTGCGTCTAGCACAAGTAAACAATCCATTCAATTAGGAACAACGTTGTGACCTCAGGCGTGGAAGCTTGCTTCCAAGGGAGGAATAGCACCTCCTCATTTCAGGTGGAGCGCGCCGCTGCTCCACCTGCTCTTCCACCTCCTGGTGTAGGTTGAGACAAGCATTGTTTCCATTCGCTGCGTGTGAGCGTCTGTGCACGCGTGTACACTTGACCATGGTCTACTGGATGCCTCTGCGCGCATATGCGCGTGCATGGACGTGCCCAGCAGCGGAGCATGCACACATCTGGGTCTCTGAGGGTGCCTCTGTAACGAGGGTGAACTTGAATATTTCTTTTATATTCTCAATACAGACCATTTCTACCACCTATCTACTTTTTTTGTTCATGTTGAATTGAAGTGTGTATCAATAGTGCACATACTTCGGTGTCAAACTTCAGTCATGTCCACAAACGCTCAGACGCGCGTGCTTGTGTGTGGAGCCCGTATGAGCGGGGCGTGGCTCGATCCTAAAAAATTGGAAAAGCGGTGCTGGTGCCAAACAAATACTTACAGCAAAAGACAGGAAATGAGTAGGTCTGTTTGTGCGTCTCCCTGCAGGTGCCACTCCAGTCTGGCCCAGACGCTGGGCCCCGGGGAGGCCCCCGTTGACCGACCGTTCTGGGGCGTGGACGACCGTGTCATGCCGCTGCCCTTTGACCTCGCCCACACCATCAACAGGGTGGAGACGCTGCTGTGGAGGTGAGACGCAAAACATGACCTTTCAGAGCCTTGCTCGGCAGGTCCCCACTTCACCTGACATTACCGACTGTGTGCACTCAAGACAAATTACTATTTTAATGGTATATTAGTTGGCGATTATTGAAATTAGTAGTCAACTTTTTCTTTTCCATTAAGAAAATACCCACAATATGTACACGGCACAACTATTGCAAGACTAAGTTCTTCTTAACCAACAAATGAACAACAATTAAATTGTACTGTGACACCATAATTTATACCATAATATGTAGATTTGTTTTCTTCATATTCATGTTAGGGTTGTAGCTAACGATTATGTAGATAATCGATTAATCGACCATTTTCACTGATGATTAATCGATGAATCGGTTTAGTTTTCCTTTAGAATCAGAATGATTATTAGTGTTAATTCTTATGATCATGAAACCTTAATTATTATTATAAGTATTAGTATCAATAACTTTATTCTGTTTCGCTATCTCCACTTAGACCCAAGTTTCTTAACTATTAGACTACATGACACCGGGGATGGCAACTCGCATTTGGAATAACATATATTAACACATTTATTTGGACGTTGGGCCAAACAAGGAAGCGATAAATCGCTGCAGATTAATCGATTATAAAATTTGTTGCCAATTATCTCAATAATCGATTAATTGGTTGCAGCTCTAATTCATGTGTTTTCACAGGTATGTCAAATGAAATTTTTAAGTTGTGTATTTTCAGACACAAAACATTAGCTTCGACGAGACAGTTGATAACGATGATGATTAAATTCCTTCGCAATAATTGACCAAACAAAGTGATTTTCTTCAAACTACATGATTACCAACATATAGGGTGGATTGCCCTAATGTGGGCCCTTTTTTGCAGCTTCCTAATGTGGTACATGCCTAAAAGTGGCATAGTGAAATTTGGTGGTTGAACAGTTGAACTTAATGTTAGACACATTACCATAGTTTGCTTTTACCATAGTTTCACTGACATTCATTAGTTTAGGGAGGAGCCAGAGCTACTGGAGCTTAGGTGTCCCACATTAGGCAGTGGCTCAAATTAGGACAATCCACCCTAATAAAAAAACGTATGTACGTATTTGGCAGCCAATGAATTGTGACTATATACTGTGAGAACAGTCATTACTCTAGCCGCCTTGTCTATTACAAAATGTTTATAAATTTTACACATATTTGGCCTAGATTACACTTGACATTAATGTCGTACACAGCATATCTAAAAACTGTCTTGTCACCGTCCAACAAGAGAAGAGATGAGAGAATGCTGCTCGACTCCTTTGTCAACGGCGCTGACAAAGAGCCACAAGGGGAAATCGAATTCCAAAAAACGCACGTGTGTCACAAAAGCCACTCGGCCGTCATTCAAGCGCGTTCTCCTTGATGGCCTGCCAACGTTGTTAACACCCTGTCGTTAGCTGAACGTCCATTGTGCGTCTGTCATTGTGGTCGACGCTTGCGTTACTTGTCTTAGTAAACTGTTGTAGGTTTGTTTTGTTTTTTCTTTCTTTCTTTTTTTCTTTCAAGTTGCATTCACACCAAACGCTTCCGGCGATTGCTTTGCAATAAAAAGACGGTGATGGCAGACAGACCTTTGAAGCCAAAATGAAATTCTTCCTCGTGACAGACATTTGAAGAAAAAACAAACAGGGTTCGCACGGTCGTGATAAACCCAAGAATGGAATTTTAAAATGCATTTCATTTGCATACGATTACTTGTGTGCCATTTTAAGATAATGTCATGTTTTGGATGCTTGAAATTTGAGAGGTGTGTGTGTATCATTGAATATTTTAACTTAAATAATTATAATATTTCGGGTTGCAGCTAACAAATACTTGAGTACTAGAGTACTAGTAATTGGGACCAAAATGTACATGAGATAAGTAGCAATCATTAATATACAAAAGAAAATAAGATATTTCCTTGAATAATGAATGATTTGTGACTATTCAATAACATATGAACTGTATAAACGCGTAAGTGTATTCGTTCTCGCGCATGTGCATTACTTTTTTCTCTGCAATCCCTCATAGAGAGCAAGTTGAGGCCTAATGCGCCCATGACGCCGTCCCAAGTAATGCAAGCGGTGAACCATTCAGCAATTTCAGCTATAATTGCGGAGGCCGCAATCTACTGTCTTAGACTAAGCACTACACCCATTTATTAGTTTGCATGTGACTGCGCCAGTTTTACGGAAAAAAACAAAAAAAAACAAAAAAAGCTAAACTCTGTGCCATTTCCCAACGTCATTCCCTGATGTTATTCCGAATCACATTTTTATTTGAGGAAATGAAGCATGGATGAAGTACTGGCGTGATACACAAATTCCGCCTTGCAACGAACACAGGTTACAGTATAGGACATTTTCTGAAAAGTCTGTAGTGCGCAGTTCAGCACATGTACATGTGGGCCTGTGGCTCACTCAGTTCATGGCCCTCGCAGCATGGTGGGTTTGTTTCCCTCACCGACATTTGCTGCAGGTCTGCTTTCCCCTTTCTCTCTCCAGCGTTCCTGCCTAAACCTATCAATGAAACGAAAAAACTGGCCCATTGACGCAATGTGCCGACAAATGTAGATAAATGAAGATAGAGACATAGATAATTCATAATTCAGTATTAATTTCTGTACTTGGTTAGTCCTGAGTGCATAGCATTATTGTGAGTGTCTTTAACTTGACAGCCAGCCCCATCGTCAGCTCGGTGCTCAGGAATCTATCGTCCCAGGCTCGCTGACTTTTCACACCCAGTATCTTGTATCCTGACGATGTTTCGATTCTCAAAAAAAGTTCATTTTCTTTTCCATGATCTGCCCGTGGCCGACCCTGACGCAAGGAGCCAGAGGAAGAAGACTTGCTCGTAGTGGTACAACCAATTGCTGATCTTTCTACTGCATGTGAAGGAACATGCTGTTAATGTCATTTTTATCCATCAGACTCACACAGGCAGAATTGTGATATATTTTGTAACTTTACAAGATTTGTTTACTTCACACAGGGAATGCGTACATCTTTCTACAGTCAAAATAGCTGTAACAATGCACCCCTTTTATACCCTGACGAGCTAGAATCAACGCATCGTCCACGCATCGCACATCGCTAGATGCTTGCTTTGAGTCTGGGAAAATCCAAGTCGCCATCGGTACGGAATCAATCTGCGCTGTGACTTTTTTTTCCGACCCTGATTTTACCAGACCCAATGCAAGCGTCTAGCGATCTGCGATGCGCGGACGATGTGGTGGTTTTGGCACGCCAGGCTACTGCATTTAGCCTAAATGGCTAATTCCCATCTGTAGTCCTTTGCAAAGATCTGCCTTCTTCGTATTATCCAGACCAAATGTTTGAAATTCTTTGGTCGCATTGTGAGGAAGAAAAGTTTCCAGAGAATTCTACTGGATGGGAGACTTGATGGGAAGAGGTGCGGAGGACAATCAAAATTGTCGTGGGCAAACAACATCTGCCAGTGGACAGTCCTCACGTATGTGCAGGCAGTAAGAAAGGCTCAGAACAAAAAACGACTGACGTGCTGTGGCATCCCCAGTGATGGGGACGAAACATAATGATGATGAGTCCTTTGCCAACTCTGGATTGGGATCAAGATAGTTTGAAATTTGTCTTCTATGTACAGGCTGCTGCACGCAATCAATCTGTGGATCGAAAGGACATGTTGTCGTGATCAAAACAACGAAGACAAGAGACAGAAAAACAACCACACATACAACACACAGTAGTCACAGTGGCAACACCTTTCCTGGTCTGACGTCAAGAGACTTTTTAATAGTGGTACAAAAGAGTGTTTATATTGGAACCTGGTAACACATGCCGCAGGGTAGCAATTTGAATTCTGAATTCAGGTTTTGAGCGGGACCCAGTATAAAGTTTGTAGCTCGCTTGAATCATTGCTTCCTTGTACAGTTCCTGTACACGAGGATATTGTTTCGCTTGTGTGATCTTCATAGCAACTTATGTGTTTGTTTATTTTAAGACTTCCCCTGGGGTATCCAGCAAAAGCGCCAAAGTTTGAAATATGAAACCTCTAGTTTTGATATATTTTGTCCTTTTTTTTCCAAGAAATCGGAAACAAATGGAAAATCGAGATTCAGTTTGCAAGTTCTCCTCCTCTCGCCGACATTTCTGCAACATCTTCCCCCAGTCTCTCTCTTCCCACTTTCATACTACCGGTAGTTGTATTGAAATTGGAATTGGAACAATAGCATTGAAATGCACCATATTTCCTCACTGCATCTAATCATGTGTCATGAAAAAACATTTTAAAAAAGGGGTTGTTGCCATTTGCAAAGATAAATATACCTTAGTTTGTCAAGTAGATTGGTCACATAGGACACTTTACAGTAATCCCAGTAATAGTAATGAGTGAAATTAGAGGAACTGTCAATTGTGGGAGGTGTGGAAGGAACACGGCGCATTTCTGCAGCAAACAAACACTGGCAAACACGGAATGCATATTCAAACTGGTAAAAAATACCAGTGTGGTGGGGGTACAAGGTAACCCCGCCAGCAAAAACGTTCTAGTTAACCTGCTCCAGTCAGTGCCCACTGGCTCACAATCTGGAGTTGGTGCTGCGCACATGGCTACCCACCACTCCTCAGGGATGGGTTGAATGCGGAGGAAGAACTTCACTGTACATGCATATATGTGTGACGAAATAAAGTCTTCTAAACGTAATCTCAAAATAAGTATTTAGGGTAAGAGACCAACGCTGTCATTTTGACAGATTGGTGCTAGGGTTAAAGCATAGTTTGGTGGTATTGGAAATGAACGTGATAAACTGGAAAAGCGTGCAAACCCTGTTTGATGTGTCGACTACTACATTCAATAAAGTTGTACAAAGAAAGAATGATAACAATTTCATTCATGTGTGTTCCAATCCAAACACCGGCTAGTGATCCATTCCAGTTGAACCACTACCTGCAAGGAGTCATACACAATCCGCCTAGGGTGACATAACAAAAGCAAGAATCATATGGAGTTATGCCTTGCAAAAAAACAAATAATCAGGAAAAATCGGGCTGTTCCACGAACTGTTTTCGCACAGACCCTGCATGGAAAGGACTGCATTTCCAACTGACTTTCTTCATCTGAGATGTTTTATTTGTCTTTGGTAGAATTGTCCACTATAAAAATGTCAAAAATGCTGCACGTCTGATGCCGTGTCAACGCTATGTGTCGACGATGTTTCCAGTTCCAAATAAATGCTGTGACAAGTTTGAGGCTGGCTTTGAGAGAGTGCAACCTGTCTAGGGGCTGGGATGAAGAATTGTATCAATAATCATTTAATTGCACATTTTTATTTTTATTTCTTTTCTTTATTAAATTTTTTTAGGTGAATAGCAGAGTACTATGCTCATAATACCATATCCGTACTGCAAGGGATGATGCAGCGAAGTAACACCCATTCTGATTGAGCCCTTCTGGTTAGTTAATCACCATGGTCGGGAAAGTTACTTTTTAAAAGTAATCTCTTGGAGTTACAAGTTACTAATTTGTAATCAGCAGCATGATAATGTAATTTTTATTAATTGCCACATGAATTCATTACTCTCTTTAGAGGCATTTGCTTATATAATGCTAATACTCTACTTAGGGTGGATTGCCCTAAAGTGGGCCACTGCCTAATATGGGACACCTAACTTCCAGTGGTTTTCGCTCCTCCCTAAACTAATGAATGTCAGTGAAACTATGGTGAAAGCAAACTATGGTAGTTTGTCTAACATTAAGTTCAGCTGTTCCCACATTAGGAAGATGCAAAAAAGGGCCCACATTAGGGCAATCCACCCTACATATTATTAGCAAAACTTGCTACTGCACCTGTAAATATGCAATAAATTACATAATATTCATTTTTCTATCCATAACATGTTTGCATGCTATTTGCTGGGCTAATATTTATTATGATCGATTGTGACGATGAATCACCCCAGCCCCGATTCTGACACACATTAAATGAACATCCGGTTGGATCTTAAATGTCTCTGTGTGGTGTGCTGTGCTTTCTCCTCTATACAGAATGTGAAGCGAATGAACAGAGAAACGACAATTACTGGAATACATGAAGGACAGCAGACAAGCTCACTCTTCAGTTTTACCGAAATAAAACTTGTTGTTGCTGTTATTATTATTATTTATTATTATTATTATCATTATTATTATTATTATTACCATCATTATTATTACTGTATTATTAGTATCATTATCAGGATTGGAAAGAGGTTACAATTTGATTACTTACTAAAAGATATGGATTACTTAAATTAAATCTTAAATTAAATCAAAACTTAAATTATCTGGGGCTTTATCGCTAATATTTTTTTAATGGATATCACATTACGATAATGTTTGGTTATAAGGCATTAATAGAAAGTGAACTAATCATTTTCAACTAAGCAGCTCTATATGATGCTGTGTTGCCACTTTATATTAAAGAATGCAAAAAAAACTTAGTAAATGATTTATAAACATGAACAGATCATAATGATTAGCAACTTATAAATCATAACATTATTACACATTTACAAACGTTTATAAATGTTAAGTCCATGATAAGTTTATTGTCTATAAATGCTTTACAAGCGAACATTATTATAACGTGCTACCTATTAATGTTTAGGGCTAAGCAGTGAAACTGTAAGCACCTTTGGTGCCATTGCTGTCTGACATCTGCAGTGATGTGACAAACTTAAATCTGAACTGTATGGCGTATAGTATAAACAAGCACAAACTGTTGACGAAAGATCTGTTAATATTTTTTTTCTATTTTATAAAAGAAACTTTTTTTTGCCTTTTCATGTCTCGCAATGACTCTGTTTTGAAGCACTGAAAGAGTTGATATAGAGGTAGATGGGCATACGAAATCTGTATTTGTGTATCGTAATCAATGCAATTCTTATTTCCCTCTGGGAGTCTAAATGTTACGTCATCAGACACGCGGCACAAGATCAGCTTGTTGTGATAGGTCTTCTGAGCCAGACGAGTTTAGGAATGTACAGTTTTGAAAAAACACAAAACAAAACAATAAACATCAAAATAAATAATTGGGTAACACTTCATAATACGTCCGCGTAGTTAAGCATTAGTTAAGCAAAGGGTTAACTAAGTTTAGAATAACGAACAGGCTTAGCAAATGCATAACTAATACTTAACAAGGAATCATTGTAGGAGTCATTAGTTAATGATTAAGTAATGAGAAATAATTAAGAGATAATGCTTAACTAAGGCTTAACTAAGGTTAGAATGATGCTTAAGTAATGCTTAACTACGCAGACGTATTATGAAGTGTTACCAATAATTGTTATCACTCGCTCTTTTGTGAAAATATAATACATCGAAATATCCATTATAATTTACAACAGTACCACTATGACTTATCATGTTGCTGTATTAAATCAGTTATTACAACATTGATGTACCATAATTATGATATTACAAATAAATACATGTTTATACATATATCATATATAACAAAATAATCTCATACCAAATTTAAGTTGATCCTTTTGCACAGCCCCAGTTGAATCAACAGTCAAACAACCGTAACACCTCCAAAATGTTGAAACTGGTCATGCTGCCAAGGTCATCTCCAAGGTCATCTATGTATTTATCGACCCAGTCGTCCAATTTTCTCAAATCTCTCAGCTTTCGTGTCCTTTCTGCTTAGTCCCCTTCTTGCTGCAATATTTATTGGTTGTGAATGCATGTTGGCCAGTCCAACCCAAGATTTGTAAGATTTGTGGACAAAATCCATGTGTCATGTATATTTTGGTGTGAACTGCTGCAATGGTATGATGTAAAATGTGTGGAGCAGTCAACCCAAAAAATTCAGCACAAGCATTTACACCCCATGCAATTACAAATTCTTTTGTGAATTGCAAAAATTTAGTTTTGTTATTATTATCCCTGTGAATTTCCCATCATTTCTACTCATTTAGTTGTGTGGGAATATTTTACGGTCCTGCTCTACATTGATGGAAACTTCAGATTTGCCGAAATGATCAGTTGATGACAGCCATTTACACCAACCCAAAATAATTCAAAAGATTCCATAACTCTGTCCACTGTAGACCCAAGTGAGTGCGCATTGACATCCTGATTTTGGAGTGTTCCGACCTCCAAGCATAAAACTCAAAAAGGGAACATTAACATTAACATTCTTCCTTTCGTCATTGAACTTAAAGTATAGTTAATACAAGTCATTTGTGTTAACTTCTCACCTTTTACATGATTGTGGCTTAGAAAATAATGAGTTTGACTCCAAAGATAACTTTCTCATTGAGTGAAACGATCGCTTATCATAGCTGATTTTTCTATCATCCAAGGCATTTCTGGTATTGGCAGATGCAATGGTGGTAGCAGTATCTTGTGGGTCTGCTGGTATTCTGAGATGCACAAACCCTGGATTTTGTCGAACCACAGAACTCATTCTTATGCATGAACTTAGTAAAAGATGCAGTGTGCCGCGCGGTTTTACTGTCCACTGGAAAGCTCTGGAAGGGTTATACCATCGAAAAACATAAAAACATTCTTGGGAGGCTGTTCTCAAATGACACTGTACAATTTGCTCCCATAAAGGAGCACATAAAGACGTAGATAACATTGTGTGCTTGAAGGTGTTAAATGTGCACAAAACATGGGATTTGTGGAAAACCTGCTACCAACCACGTTCGATGACACTGATGTCTCCGAACGATATATATATACAATTTCTTTTGACAAAACACTAGAAAAGATTGATCTAATATCGTCTACAGGCGATCACCATGTTCATTTAGGATTGTGTGTCTGCTTGCATGGTTTCCATGGCTCTACTTGCATTGGTACTCATGCTGAGGACAGCGGTGCTAGGCTAGGCTAGGTGGATGGCACGTATGGCTGTGAGTTTTCAGTGGCGAACAAACCAAAGTATCACGGATTACATATTTGACAGTTGGCCCACACCAATAAGCCCGGCAGACGCTAGGAAGGGGCGCCACTGTCAGGCTCTTGTGCGTAACATTGGCACTAAGCAGCAGGCTTCGCTCTTTGCCTCTCGGTATTACCAGGGCTCTGACCCAGGTAAAGGAACGAAAACTGGGAACTTTTTTTATTGTCCAGGGAACCGAAACAAAACCAGAAACATTATTATTTTTTATGTTCTGGAACAAGAACACTTATTGAAAAAAAAGTAAATTTTTTGGTGGAACTCATAGCGGGTAACGTTATAATTCTGTTTCTGTTTAGAATTAACAGATTGCAAAAAAATATTAGTTCAACGCGCTGGGTATTTCATGTCAGTGCTTTAATTCCCTCCCACTCTGCATTATCGTATACTATTATATAAACTCCACCTCCTCACCCACCTTCCCTCCGGCAGGCGCTACAGGGCCTTGCCTACTAGGACCACCCGACTTTGTTGAACTCTTCGAGTAATGTGCAACACTGAACACTCTTGCGACAGATGTCTCTGTGGACTAATAACATGTTATAGTCCACTGTGGCCTTTATTATGGCACTCCTGAGTACTGGGAATTCACCTACTACTGTATCACTTCATTTGCTTTTTATTTATTATTATCATTGTTATTATTATTATTATTATTATTATTATTATTAATGTATTAATTATTATCAATTATTAATATTATTATGATTATCATTATTATCGTTATTATCGTTATTATTATTATTATTATTATTATTATTATTATCATTATCTAATTAAAGATAA
>OMKY01231542.1:0-29554 GCA_900302395.1 Bregmaceros cantori | reverse complement strand
GCATTATTAAAAAAGTGGCGATAATTTGATGTGTGCTATTCCACACCCAAATGCTCTCGTGCGGATCTGTGATTGCACATGATTTAATAATCAGTGCAACCCGTTCCATTTTCTCATTCCTTTTGGAATTACTAGACGAAGCAGCCAGCCTATTGGTCCAGACGAACATGTGACCACTCGGTGAGTAGCTTTAAGTCGGATTTTGACTGTATTTCATCAATATTTATACTAAATTGTGAACGGAGCGAGTGGGGTGATGTGTAACTGGTCACAGGCCGACATCTAGTGGTCGGATTTTGAACTGGTGTGCGTTTTGTGTGTTTTGTGTGCTCGGACCTCGGTCCAGTACCAGAGTTGGCATAGGCAACAATAAGGCACCCGGAAGTGACCTGCAGAACGGCGGGACAAAATGACTCCCACCATTGTTTTGCGCGTAAACCCGTCTATTGACATTTCTATCACGTTTCGGACATTTGGGAATATCCCTTAATATCGCTTTTTTATTGATACAACACACAGACAAGTGTAAATAAAGGGACACCGATATCGCAAAAATAAATAAATGAATACCAACACGGAACAAGTTCATGTTGGGTTTCGTTTTCATTATTTTGCACTTTTGTTTTCTCCCATCAGGCAAATTAGCCTGCAGACATCCCTTTATCAGTCGCTGTCTGCATACTTCTAGTTTGCTAATAAAGGTTACTGGGTTTTTTTCAGCCATGATGTTGCCCCTGGCAACCAGCGCGTCTCTCCTCGGTGTGTACGTGTAGGGCTCCGCTGTGTGTCGGTTTCCAAGGAGAGCAGCCCCATACAGTTGAGTCAACAAGTATGTCACTGATAACGACCAACATGATGTAAGCTATCGACAACAGTCTTATCAACTACTCCGCAGGCAACTGTCCAAGCGCAGAAATGGTACGTTTTGAGAGAATGCGGGAAAAAAATAACTAAATTCGAGTTCCTCGCACCGCTGGTGCATTTGCACACCGGGGCGCAGTTAGATATGAGTCGTGTCCACATGTCAACTCGTCCATGCTCAGCGGCGCCGGCATGCGTTCTATTCGTTCTGCATTCTGCAACGAATAATAATGATAATAATTTTAAAAAACCCTCATGAATATGTTCATGTTGTCTGTTAACTTAATGCTATTGTGCATTTATGTCATGGAATACAATTGTACTTTTGGGAGGGTTTACTAAAACGTTTAAACCGCAGCGTTGTCGCACTAGAAGTAAATTATGACCGTTCCAATGTTTTAGCATATATTTTCGTTTTTTTTGTGTTAACATTGCATGCACACTGTTGCAGGCACAACACTACCCTCAATTTGTTTATTTTTATTATTTGATGACCGGACAGGAATGTTTGTAATGTACCTATGTGTAATCTTGATTACATGTTTTAAATGATTACCCTGTGCCTTCTAATGTGATATAAAAGGTTGCCCACAAACCTGGTTATAAGTAATATTTTCCGAACTATGAGGCACACTTTTCCTCAAACATATACCCAAGAATGTTCAAATTGATTAATACTGCCTATTTTCACTGACCTCACAGGGATTTTGTGTGGTCACTAGCAGTGACTGTCAATTTTACCAGTTGGAGGCAGCGTAAGCCTAAAACATGATGTCTAAATGTTTTGATAATTGTATAGGAATACAATATTTTTTATGATGCCACTATTTTCATATTTAATAATAATCTTTAATATTTTTAATATTACTATGATCTTCACATGTCTCTCTCCCTCTCTCTACATGCGGCTTTTAGTCTAGTGCAACTTATATATGAAAAAAAACTTTGCAGTTTCAATATTAAATAGACATAATACAGAATTAGTGCAGAACTTAAGTAGCCCTGCTTGATAAGCTGACATGTCGCATAGACTCTATGCTGGTGTCACGTTATAACTTTATAACTGTTTTTCTTATTTTGTCATTGACCTAGTTCACTCTCTGTCAATCTTGAGAGAGTTGTTGCATGCCTAACTCAAATTCCATGTGTGGTGTACTGCTGTCACTTATTTGCCAAGCTATAATAGAATGCATGGCACCTCTGATGACATCACAGTTAATATTGTGTCACTTGTGGACAGTGATGTCAGTAGCTAAGTTACGGTAACTAAGTTACTTTGATTTTTTTTCCCTTTAACAAGTAATGTAACAAATTACTTTTTTTCAAAGCAGTAACTTTTTTTTTTCAAATATTAAGGTTCATTACCCCGCAAAAAACTACCATAACACACATTTAGTATAATAATAAAACAGTTGATCAGTTCAAAAATGCATTTATTTTTTGCATGCTATTTTTATGAAGGGCAGTTTAAAACTGACGTGTGTGTGTGTGTGTGTGTGTGTGTGAGTGAGTGTGTGTGTGTGTTTGTGTGCATAGCTGTGCGCGTTTGTGTGTATGTATGTAGGGTGGATTTCCCTAATGTGAGCCATTTTTTGCAAATTCCTCATATGGGACCGTCATCTGCCTAATGTGAGACAGTGAAATGTAGTGTTGAGAAGTTGCTTTTACCATAGTTTCACTGACATTCATTAGTTTAGGGAGGAGCTAGAGCCACTGGAGCCTAGGTGTCCCACATTAGGCCCAGTGGCCCACTTTAGGGCAATCCACCCTATCTGGAATGAAAAGTGAAAACTTTATCTTTTTCTTTTTTAAACATTTTTTTTTTGTGCATTCTTTATTGAGAGAGATAGCGACAGGTTTAAATTGTAAACTGGGATGCAGAATTATGAGTATACTTTCATAATCTAATAATATATAACATCATAAATTGTTAAATTGTAATTTAATACAATTTATGATCTTATAAATTATTATATTATGAGAGTATAATCATAATAATCACATATCATATATCTAAATACATAATATTCAATCTTAGAATGCAACAATTATAATTCACAACACAATCAGCAAACACTGTGACTTATTGTGTTGTCACTACAACAATGATTTCCCACAATTATCCTACAAAAATGTTAAAATCTGATTCGTCGAGCTACATATTTAACAAATCGTAGTACAAAATAATTCGATTTTGATTTCGAATCAGGTTTTTGTGATAAAATGATGTTGTGTGCTTTTCCTTGCCGAGCGTCACTGCTTGGCAACGTCTTAGCGAGCGTGCCCTAAGACTTAATCCCCGGACAACAGATTGCTGTATGAGAGAGTGCAGAGTGGGGGCCGTTGGCTTCGTAAGGCTTAACAACCTGGTGCTGTTCAAATAATCACCTTTGGGTGCACGGCACCGTGGACAATAATTAAACTTCATAATGACACCTAATCTATTGCATTATCACCGGGTGTGGCTGATTTTTGAAATCAATGTTATTTTAGGTTATTATTACCTGCGCCGGGGCATAGCCGCGAAGCAGGTTGTGTTTTTAGGTGTGTTGACCCCTCGATAACGGAAAATGTTGTGCACAGATCTGGATGGAATTTTGCAGAGTTGTTGGAAATGACAAAACAAAGACGTGATTTGGTGCATTTAATAATAATACTAATAATACTACTACTACTATTACTACTACTAATAATAATAATAATTAGGGCTCCAGCTCTCAAATATTTTCATACAGTAATGGAGTATTCTGTCAAAATGTCCATCGATGAATCGAGTAATAAGCAACTTTGCATATAGAAGAGAAGAAAAGACATTTAACATGCCATTAATAATACAATTAGTTTAATTTTCTGGATGACCAACATTTTTAATTGGTTTTCGTAATACAACATTTTTTTCTCAAAAGATGCAACAAAAATCTATAAAAGGTTTAAAAATATTGTTTCTGTTGAGTAACTGTTGAGTCAACAGAAACAGTGGTTTCAGTCAACAGAGCCTAAAGACTTTAAAATTCACATTCCCAGAGGTTTTAAGATGTTTGTAATGTTCAATATCCTCACCATATATGTGGCGGGTGCACAATTCATCCAAACCCATTTTGTTATAAGTACATCCATGCAACAGAACAGTTTTTACATAGACCGCATCCAAATTCCCACAGTACACAGTGCCTAAATTTGCCCTAAAATGTATATATGATATGTTGGTCGTATTCAAGTTTCATTAAAATTAGTGTTGCACCGATACTGATATCTCGGGATCGGCACCTTTTTTGTGGTATCAGTATCGGCGAGTAACTACGCCCAGTATCGGACCGATACCCTTTTTCCGACGCCGTACAGCGGACACTGCCCGAATCTTGTCTAAATCTAGAATATGTAAATGAAATGTTTTTGTGAAAAAATGTAAGTAAAGTAAGTAAAACCCACTCCCTGCAGTGTCTAAAATATCTCTTCTCATCTGCTTAAACACAAAGGCCTGATAAAAAATGGCCAAGTGGAGTTAGGGGGTTTTGCATCTGAACTCTTCAGTTACTACCTCAATTTCACCCAAACAATAAAATATGAAAATAATGAAATAATTCTTAATGTGTTATTGCTTTTTAAAATTTTCCTCCACTACTATTAATCATAGACTGCATGTAAAAATACCGTGATAACACTAGTAACTTCTTCCCAACCCTTGGGAAGAAGTTACTACCAACAGCACTTTTTTCAAACAGTGGTATCGGTATCGGTTGGTATCGATATCAGCCGATACTGCACAGCCAGGTATCAGGTATCGTATCGGCACCAAGAAAATGGTATCGGTGCAACACTAATTAAAATTAATATAAGAGTAATAGTGCAATAAATGAAAAGTAATGAAATTAATCTATTCATTTACTAGTTTTAAAACGTACGCATCGCAGCATGTTAATAAAGGGTGTCAGGACATACTAGGCACTTTGAGAGACTGCCTACGATGAGGTAGTGCCTCCCTCAGGAGAGTTGTAATGGAAAACTGTACAGAGCCTCTTAATAACTCCCCCGGTGGTTTACGGACTAGACAAGCTTAGTGTAATTAATATAATTGCAAATGGCAAGATCTAATCTTTGAGCGCACACCTCCACCAGCAAACATCTGAATTTGGAAGTACCGGTAATTCAGGTAACATATAATCAATGTTAATGCATAATGAAAATGCAATTATCTCTCTTAATTAATTGATATTTGCTAAAATATCAGCGACACACACACACATTTAAGCGGATGGATTTGTCCCAGAATCAGTGTTTTAAAATGAAATAAAATGCCCCTTGTTGATTTACAATCCCTGGAAATCCACCTGCTTTTCATATCCTCCTGGAAGGAGGTATATTAGAGAGAGAAGAGAGACCCAGATACCAAGAGAGAGGGCGAGAGCGAGAGAGAGCGAGAGATATTACCTCAACATATGTGCCAACGCTATAGGCCAAGTTAATGTACTTTTTACTGACATTTCAGTAAAACGTTTTTTTTTTCATCTCAAATTTACTCAAGTAAAAGTAGACTAAAGTAACTAACGAAAAATGTACTCCAAAAGTAAAAAAGTACACCAAAAAATTGTAACAGAGTAAATGTAATGCGTTACTGCCCATCTCTGGTAACCAGAAATAAAAATGACTTAAGTAAAAGCATTGTTACCTCAGCAAAATATTACTCAAGTAAAAGTAAAAAGTAGTCATCCAAATATTTACTCAAGTAAAAGTTAAAAAGTTCTCCACAAAAAAGTTACTTAAGTAACAAAAGTACTGAGTACCTTTTCAATAAAAATAAATACATAAATTAGAGCGAGAGTGTCCGACAGAGAGAGACCAAGAGGGAGGGAGAGAGAGAGAGAGAGACACACTGCCTGAGAGAGAGAGATGACACCAACATATGTGCCAACAGTTCCCAACGGGTGTCGCTAAAGGCCAAGTTAATGTAACGAGTAGCGAATTGCTGACATTCAGTAAAAAAGTAGTTTTTTTTTTCACCTCAAATTTACTTGAGTAAAAGTAGAAAGTAACTTGTGAAAAATGTACTCCAGAAATAAAAAAGTATACAAAAAAATTGTAATGGAGTAAATGTAATGCGTTACTGCCCATATCTGGTCGTGGCCATTGTAAAAAAAAAAAGCAGTAAGACCCAGAGAGAAAGAAGTATGTAGAGAGAGGTAGATCAGTTCAGTAAAGATATGTGTGTGTGGCGTTCGCTCATTCTATCAAGCTCTCGCAAATCTCTGGGCAGAGAGAGTATATAAACACTGTAGCACGTCGGGGCAGGCTCAACCATGGTACTGTGAAAAGTAAGTGGGATCACAGCCATTGAGAAACCTGCGTTGTAGGGATGCACCGATCACGTTGTTTTTATTGCTCCCGAACCTTTGATTTTAAGGATCGACCGAGTCCCGATCCCCGATGCCAAATCCTGATACTGCAGAAATTGCTGGTAACTATTTGGCACAATTGTCATTTAAAAAAATATTCTAAGTAAATAAACATTTTTATTTTTTATAAAATACAATCTTTGTGTAAATTGAAAAACAAGAAGATTACTATATAATTATATAATCGCAGTCGCACAAGAAACGATACAATCTTACTGCCAATCTTAAAATCGACATTGGGCGCTCCGCTGGGGAGGCTGTGTATTCTCTCTATTCTCTGGCCATGTTCTTACTGCGACTGAAGTTCGTTCGATCCTGATCGGCTAATATCGGACCTTACCGCGACAATTAATAAAACTGCAATTGGCGGGCAATCCGATCCTTGGGTATCGGATCGCTGCATCACATCTACGATGTTTGATGCTCTCGGAAAATAAGTTAAGTGAAGGAAAAAAGAATCCCCCAAATCATTCATAATAGAGCTGCAACTGATTAATCGATTAATCGATGATAATCGATTATTGAATGAATCGGCAACTAATTTGATAATCGATTAATCGACAGCGATTAATCGTTTCCCTGTTTGGTCACTCCTCTGCTTAAATGTGTTGGATATGTTGTTCAACGTTTGCAATATCAACAATGTTTCAGGTTAATAATCACTACAATTTTGTGCACCCCAGTAGCTCAGTCTGTTCAGCCTTATGTGTGGCACGCAGAATCGTGGGTTCGCCTCCTCTCACTGACATTTTTGCCGCATGTCCCCTCTTTCTTCACCCTTTTTCCAGCCAATCCTGAATAAAGCCCTGAATGGGGGCACAAAATACGAAAATACAAATGTTCCGATTAATCGCCAGAAAAGATGGCCGATTAATTGATTATCAAAATAATTGTTAGTTGCAGCTCTAATTCATAATCATCTATGGTGTGCACATACATTAGTTTGACCCTAATCTCCTGCAGACACTAGCGGTGCGGTTTCATATAAAATAATAATCTGCATTTTCCTTTGTTTGCACTGAACTTCTAATGTCCAACTAATGACTCTCCTGAAACACAGTCGATCACCCTGTGTCGAAAGAAGATCCTCTTCTACACCTGTGGAGACCAGAAGAAGCAGGCCAATGCAGCCTACCTGATTGGCGCCTACGCTGTGAGTACCACCGTTGTTGTGTCGAGGGTATGACTGTGCAAAAAATCAATTTAAAATCGAAATCGGATTATTTTGTTCGGAGGATTTTGGAAAAATTGAAATTGTCAAATCGGATTTCCTTTGTAACATTGATAATAATGATTTTACTGGTCTGTTTTCAAGTTATATTAGGTGAATAAAAAAAATGTATATAAATTGGTAATTGTATTAATCCTAAGACAAAGGGTGTGGTGTATCTACTAATTCAAATTAGGAAACTTCTAGTTTTCATATATTTTGTCCTTTTTTTTTCTTCTTCAAGAAATCGGAAACAAATCAAAGACACAAATCAGGATTTTATTTAGGGTATTCACTAACTCTTGAGAGCAGACCCCATTTTAAATGACGACAGTGGCCGCAAATCTCTGATTATGTCAATGGTATACGAGATTGGTGAAGATGATGCATTTCTTGGTATTCCCCAATGGAGAGAACTGAACTGAACTGAGGTTGTGAAAAGAAAAGATGCAACGACTTGGGCTACTCCCAAACTAGCTAACAATAGCTAGTTTTTAATAATTTTAATAATGTTTCATAATAATGTTTCAGAATAATTAATGCTAAAAATCGTTCCGATTTTAGAGGGAAAATGACCTGATTAATCGCTAGTAAAAATGGCTGATTAATCGATTATCAAAATAATCGTTAGTTGCAGCCCTACTGCAGTGTGCCTTGTATATAGACTGGCCCCCATGTACATAGATCCTAGTTCCCTTGTTTATTCCTTGTTACATGCTTGTTGCACTGTTTCTATGTCTACCACCTGTACCAAAAAATAATCCTAGTCTGTGATGTTGTATCCAGGGCTTTGGACCGATATTTTTTCCCAATCAGTTCGTTCCGAAAAGGAACAGAATTATAAGAACAAAAAAATATTGTTCCTGTAACGGTTAATTCCGTTCCTGGCAGCTGTTTAATGCTACATAATATATGCTGGGGCGAACCCACTACAGAGACCCGCTGGTAGCGCTCTACAGCCGACGCCTTGTTGCGTGTCAGGGCGAACACACAACGACGTGCTGCAGAGAGTTCCGCGACTATTCATACTTCACTGCTGCATCGTAGATTTTATAATTACTCTATTTTGGAAGTTGTCTAGAGCTGCAACCGATTAATCGATGATAATCGATTATTGAAATAATTGCCTACTAATTTGATAATCGATTAATCAGAAGCGATTAATCGTTTCATGGTTTGCTCAAACCTGTTGAAGATATGTTGTTCCCAATGCAATTATTCCAGTGTCAAGGCCCCCAGTACAATAAGACAACACTTGAGCTTGCGTGAAAGTCCAATATGTTATAATTGAGGTTGTAAGAGTAGGCTCTTTCATGCCATTAATATAAAATGGAGAAAGAGAAACAGCAAAACGTTTCTAATATTAACATTGCAAACTTTTAATAATGTTTCTTAATCATAATTAATGCTAATAATAATTCCGATTTTTAAAGGGAAAATGAACCGATTAATCGCCAGTAAAAATGGCTGATTAATCGATTATCAATATAATCGTTAGTTGCAGCCTTAAGGTTTTCCCAAAGTGCACTCCTTTGAGGAACGAAATAAAACCGGTATTAACCGGTTACCATTATTTTTAAATAAGTGTTCCTGTTCCAGAACATTAAAAATAGTAACGTTTCTGGTTTCCTTTCTGTTCCCTGGAAAATACAAAAAGTTTTCGTTCCTTGAACCAGTTCAAAGCCCTGGTTGTATCACTGACAATGGCAATAAGCTTCCTATTCTATATAATTTGGGTCTAATAATTGCGCTGTTATGGCTTGGAATTAAGCGACTAAATGTTCATGGGTGGATTGGGCGCATTGCATTATAAAAAAAAATAGATTTGGCTTGTGATTGCATGTGTTTTGTGACATTTTCTTCATGTGCATTTGTGCACAATGTTCATACGTTTGTAATGTGCATGTGAAGGTAATGCATCTTCACATGACCCCAGAAGAGGCCTCCAACCTATTGGTCTCAAAGAATTCCACCTATCTTCCATTCAGGTGACTATCATGTTTTGCTGTCTTTATCTATCGATCTATCTTCCCTACAGGTGGAAATGCTCTAGATGGAAGTCTAGATAGATATATTGACATATTGTGGACAGAGATAATTAAAAAAGGGGAAGTAGCGTTGCACTGTGTCCTTTGTGTTCAACAATGTGCTTGTAGTAAAATTAGAGGAAAAGTATAATTTGCATTGTGCAGACAAGAAAGTGTCGCTATCTAGACTGTTTCAGAGTAGTTTTTTTGGAATATCCATAGAACACAAAGTGCTTGAAAATGTATGACCCTCTAAAAATTAACTTTTGCCGTTCTAGTTACATTTGTCTCTGTGCTCGTATCCTTTTTTCCAGAGACGCATCATTTGGGACATGCCTGTATAATCTCAGCATTCTGGACTGCCTTCGAGCAATTCAAAAGGTAATCATTCATTGCAACTATCGAATATTTTAATAATCAATTATTCTAACAAGATGTTTCAATTCAACTACATTATTTGAAAAAAAATGAGTTTTGTAACAATTATGATTCATAAATATACAATATAAAATAAGATATTTCAGTGAGTAATGAAAGACCAAGCTTAATGAAAAACAGGCAGACACATTGCCTTCAGTTGGAGCTACCAAAATAAATAAAATGGCAAAATAATAACATGTTGAACATGTGAGGAGATATTATGATCTGACCGCGCATTTTAAAATTGTCCGTGTAACTTAAAAAAAGACGATTATTTGATTCGATATTTGATTCGACTTGATTACTAGAGTACATTGAATAATCTTTAGAGCCTTAGTAATCTTACATCCACGCATGCCTCTTGACTCCTAAAAACTGTTCGTCTTACTATGTGTTTCTGTGTATTATCTTTCCCAGGCTCTGGAGTTCAAGTGGCTGGACTTCTCAAAGTTTGATGTGGATGAGTACGAACATTATGAGGTATAAACAACCGCGCCAAAATGGTGACTATTCACCATCTTTATTAGGGACGAGCGTTCGACTCGTGTTCGAGTCCGCTTCCAAGCGCATCGCATTGGTTGCGGAGGAGCTCATTATACATAGTACGAGCGGCCTCGAATGTCAACAGCCGATCCCATTTCACATGTCGACTTGTGCGGCTGCGCGCACCTGCACGTTCCATTAAGCTACAAGTTGGAGCCTCTGAGATCATGCGGCCACCCCGTCGGTCCTTACGTGGTCACGTGGTTATACACGGTTCGTTGTGAGGCATCTCGGACGCACCAACTCGGTGCGAAGGAAACACAGCATTGAAATACTACTTTTACTAGACACTCATTTGACAAATATTTTAGGTAACTTGAATGGAACCTGAATGGAACCTGAATGGAAATGTAGCAAACACTCGTCCCCTCTGGGAATGCAGTAGATGGTCTTCTCGTCTAGCAGCAGCCAAGCAAGACGGCGTCTTTTCGTTTTGTCGGATTGTGGTAACTTGGGGTTCCGTTTGGGGAAGCGAAAGAAATGTAACTTGCGCGATGATGCTCCACAGCCTTACACGCAGCGATTCCCATGTCGGCTTTTGGCAGGAATGTAAACAATGCCACGTGTATCGTTGCAACTCCGCCCAACTGGAGGAGGGCTCCTGCTCACCCGGGCAGATTTTTGGAAGTGGTGTGACATCACGATCTCATTCCTCCTATAATAACCAACAATAAGTTATTGGAGATATATATCATATTATATTATATTATATTTAATATAATGGGTTTTTTTTCAGGGCAAGCACCATTTTCCCATTTTATTGAGTTATTGTTTTAAACTGAGTTGTTGTTTTTACTTGCTTTTCATTTTTCTGTACAACGACTGCCTTGCCGCGACACCGCCCAGTTATACACAGTTATACACAGTTATACGCAGCCTTGGTTCGACACCATCTTGGGTCTGCTGCAAAATTAATTTACTTCCTTTCATTTATTGCCGGTGTAATTGAGTATATCGCCACGTTGGTAGATGGTGTAACCGTAAACCTGTCGCAAGCTGTTCTGATTTCATGAGCAGTGACCCGGTGTGCAGTGTGTTGTCTGTTCTTTTACACTTGATGACTAATGAACAGAGTTGGCAAAAGTACCCGCATTTCTTACTTGAGTCAGAGTAAAATACATTTGGGGAAAAAAACAACTAAATATCTACTCAAGTAGAGTTAAAAGTACAGGCTCAGAAACGTGTTCAAAAAGTATTTTTGAAAGTAAAAAGGACAGGCTCTGAAAATTACTCAAAAGGGTTTTTGAAAGTATAAAGTACAAAGTAAAAAAACGACTTAAGTACAGTACTTAAGTATTTGTACTTCCTTACTTGCCATCTCTGCTATTGAAGGCAGAAGCAATGCATTTTTGTCTAGTAGCTTCTCTTTAATAATAGAAACTCGTTTGAGACATTGCTGACCCGGTCACCTCTCTCTCTCTCTCTCTCTCTCTCTCTGGGCCGTTTGCTGTTCTGTTGTAGCGAGCAGAAAATGGAGACTTCAACTGGATTATCCCTGGCAAGTTCCTCGCTTTCAGTGGGCCACATCCCAAGAGCAAAATAGAGAATGGTGAGTAGAGCTGCAACTGATTAATGGATTAATCCATGATAAGCGATTATTTAATCGGCAACTAATTTGATAATCGGTTAATCGACAGCGATTAATCACGCCCACTCAAATGTGCAATATCAATAAGGCTTCAGGTTGATAACCCTTCCGATTTTGCGCGCTGCAGTAGCTCAGTCTGTTAAGAGTGAGTGCACTACGAAACACACGTATGCCATGATGCCGCAGAGAATCGTGAGTTCGCTCCCATCGCCGACAGATTTGCCACATGCCTCCTCCCCCTTTTTCACCCCGTTTCCATCTAATTCTAAACAAAGATGAAACTTGTACGAATAGGCTGCAGAAAAATATATTTAAAAAGGTATCGTTAAGATCTCAAAGAAAAGATTAACAGATTAATCGATTAATCGTCAGTAAAAATTGATCGTTAGTCGCATCTCTAATAGTGAGTGTACAATGTGGATAATTGATTTATATTAGGCGTGCAAGAAGTTAGGGACGGTGATTTGGAGGCTTCTGTGGAGTCAACAACGGCTTGATTCCATAATGCTGACATCCGGTGGTGTTTTTACGCATTGCATTTGAATAAAGCTTGTGGGTTCTGTGTTCAGGAGAGTGATACAAAGTTATGGTCATGGTTACAGTGCCATTGTATGGCTATCCCTTTCAATTAAATGTATGTGCAGTCACACATTGGCATTCTGAACTCCTAATACTCCTAAATAAAAAAATTATAAAGTTTAAATATCGACGCACACACATACAATGCGTACAATTTCATCAGAGCTATTGGAGACAGAGGGAGCGAGAAAGCGACTCCCGACAACTTTTCGGCCTCCACTCAAAGCGACGCCTTCGCCAGCTGCCCACGTGACTTGAGGCGCTCAACACCACTTGTGATACTTATTACCTGCGCCAGGGCAAAGCCCGCGGAGCAGATTGTTTTACCCCCGTTGCTTTGCCCCCTCGATAACTGAAAAAAGTTCAGTACGGATCTGAATGAAATTTTCCAGAGTTGTTGGAAATAACAAATGAAAGAAGTGATTCAATTTTGGTGCATTTCTGTAGCCTATAAGTAAGACTGCTCTGCTTGAAAAGTGCTATATAAATAAAGTTTGATTTTATATCGATGAACAATCCCTGTTCTCCGTAGTGACGTCACACGTGTCTCCCGCAGCTGTGCAGAGGTGCATTTAGTCTCCCAAATGGCCGATGCCATTTTTGACCGGCGGTGCCATTTCCGAATGTTTCCGATCACGTGCGGGGTATTTCAGAATTAAAACATGGCGGACGCGCCGCCAACGGCAACTTGAGGTTGTCCGCTCTCGACTAGGGGTGTAAATAATATCGATTTTGTATCGACATATCGATAGAACAACTGACGATACAATGTATCGATACGTCCGCAAGAGTATCAATCTTTTTTCTGGTTTATTTTTATCCATTTGCTCCTGGACGTAATTCCACTCCCCTGTCAGGTTAAATTAAAAAAAAAATTTGAAGAATTGTATCGAAACGTATCGTGGTTAATTCTTGAGTATCAAAAAAAAAATCGAATCGTTGGGTCAGGAAATCGATTCTGAATCGTATTGCCATGATGGGTGTGATTTACACCCCTACTCTCGACTGTAACGACAACCTCCCGAGTTCGAATCCCCTGGCGAGCAATTTGCGTCTTTTTTCCAACCTGCAAATTGTGTTTTTTTTTGTAATTATTTAGGCTAGGTTTAGGTGTTAGGCGTTGGTTTGCAATCTCTTGAGTGCTTCTAGTTGTGAAATTTATGCGATGCGGTTGTCGAGCGGCTCATTGATCTTGAGCTCACCATCCCTGCCAAAGATGAGTCGTATGTATAATAGATATGAGATATATGTATAATAGATATGAGATATATGTAGAATAGATATGAGATATATGTAGAATAGATATGAGATATATGTATAATAATAATAACGATGTCCTGCAGGCTACCCACTCCATGCTCCAGAGGCCTACTTCCCTTACTTCCGCAAGCACAACATCACCACCATCGTACGTCTCAACAAGAAAATGTACGACGCGCGGCGGTTCACAGACTCTGGCTTCGAGCACCACGACTTATTCTTCGTGGACGGCAGCACCCCTACCGACGCCATCGTCCGGAAGTTCCTCAACATCTGCGAGAACGCCGAGGGCGGCATCGCCGTCCACTGTAAAGGTCTGTACGACAGAAAGCAGGTGCGCTGCTTGCTCATCAATCCAAGAGAAATTATCAGAGGGGGAAAGGCTGCTGAAAAATTGTAATTAAGTAAAAGTATATTTCCTTTGCTTTTTTGTTGTACTCTGAGTAAAAGTAAAATTACCCATCTCAAAATGTTCTCGAGTCAAAGTACAAAATAACTTCATTTAAAATGTAATGAGTAAAATGAGTAAAAGTTACTTTCAATTCCAGCACCCCTACCGTCTGCAGCAAGTTCGGGCAGACTATATAGACAAGTTCACGCGCGGTTTCAAAATGGAGTACATTTCAAGTTGACAAGATTAATTTCTGTCGCTGTGAATATTTTGGGGATTTTTTTTAAAGTAAAAATATCCAACCGATTAATCGTTTCAATATTCGGCAACTAATCGACTATTGAAATCATCGTTGGTTGCAGCCCAACCTGTAGATACAGGCCAGACGAGGACCAAAAAATTGTGTCCATCTTGGAAGCGTTGAAAAATATCATGAGTTCAAGAACCTACCGTAGAGCATTAACGCACCAAAGTCCATCCATCCTTTTAAAAGTTATCGTGTTAACACAAAGGAAAGACTCCATGCACGCACGTTGTTTCGGGGATATAATGACACGTTGTCTTGGAATAATTTCTGTCTCTGTGTAGTGGGTAACGTTTTTTGGTCACTTGAACGGCAGAATCTGACTTGCCTCACCGCTTGCGTTTCAGCCGGCTTGGGGCGAACAGGCACGCTGATTGGTTGCTACATGATGAAACACTTCCAGCTTTCGGCAGCTGAGGCCATCGCTTGGATACGGATCTGCCGGCCGGGTTCCGTCATCGGGCCGCAGCAGAACTTTGTGGAACAGTGAGTACAGTCCGTTTCTGGTAGGAGTGTTTCAGAGAATCCACATGAGGATGGTTTTTGAGTTGCTAACAACCATGATGGGTTAGTTTTTTTACATGAATCTGTATGTCATACTCGATTTTAGGTTAAAAAAAAATAAATTAATTGAAGCGAAATCGATGATGTCCACTTTGAAAATCCCCACTACACCACTGCTTACATACTGACCCCTGCTAAGCGGGCTCTGCATTATCACCACCAGCGGCGCTGGTAGTGAAGTGGCAGCGAAGCCGGATAACGTTTGCCATGGCCGTGCTGTTCCGTCCGGGAATAAGATGAGGCAGAGGCAGCGGCACTATTTTAAAGCTGGATTGGATTCGTGAAAAAAAAGTAACTTGCTGTGAAGAGCAAAGCTTAAAAACTCAACGGAGAGTCTCTCTTTAGCTTCTCAGAGTGCAGGCCATGTGCTGTCGCAGCCCCTCCTGTCCCTAAGGGAGGGGCCAAGCACACAAGTCGTGTGTGTGCGCGCTCGGCCCCTCCCTCAGGCACGGGAGGAATTAGCAAGAAGGAGCCTTTTTTTCCTCAATGTCTCACTGCTTACCCCCGACAATGTCCGGTGAGCAGAGTTAGTGTCCAGTTTAGGTCCAGACCAAAGTAGTTTTGCATGTTGCTGGGCACACGTAAATAATGTGGTTTTTGGAAGGCCAGGCGGCGGGCAACGTACGGTGTCACGTACACAGAGGTGGGCGGACTGCCACCAAACGACACGTGAATTAGCACTTTTTTTAAGTGTTCCTGTTCCAGAACATAAAAAATGCTATTGTTTCCGGTTTCATTTCTGTTCCCTGGAAAATATTGTAATATTTGGGACGCCTCCAATCGGAGCAGCAGGCAAGTGTAACCAGAGAAGGCCCGTCTGGATGACGGTCGACAAGAGGCCAGCCTGGCTACTTGCCAAGCACCATCCAGATCGTACTTAAACCCCTCCACAAGCCACAGCTCAGTCACTCATGGTTTCAATCCCAGCATGCCCCGCGGCACCTCAGCCGTGGTGGCATCGTTCATTACAATGCTAAACGTTCCCGGTTTAGCTTCCGTTCCTTGAACGTTCAAAGCCCTGCTTTTAACTGCGACAATCTTTGCTGTTGTCAGCAAACAGAACACTCTGTGGGCAGAGGGCGAGGTGTTCCGCGAGAAGATGCTGGACGAACAAGAAAACGGCAAGATGGCCGTCACTCGCATCCTGTCCGGGGTCGACGACATCACCATCAACAGCAGCAACAAGAAAAGGTCGCCCAGGAGGGAGCCCAAAATGGAACTGGTGGGTGTTCTCGGCAGGTTATGTGCGTTGTTAAAATACGGTTATCCGTGCTGGCTCTGTAGTGTACTCAGTAAGACACCCATACCCAATGCATGTAAGGTGCCTGTGGCTTAGTTCACAGGAATGTGCAGCATCACAAGTCAGCCCCCCGCCCCTCGCCGACCTTTTTGCAATACCTTCCGGTCTCTTTCTCTCGTCCCACTTTCGATATAACTCAACGGCAATAAAATGTGAAATGGAAAAAAAAAAAATTAAAATTTTTTTTTAAGATATGCAATGTAATATCCAAAAAGGCAATGTCCTTAATCGAACCTGGAGATTTAAATGGATGAAAAGATGCAATTCAAATATTTGATCACTTTCAACATTCAAAGCATTTTCAAGATTTTCAGAAATGATTTATTAATATTACATTTGTGTGCACAAATATGGACAAAACTGCAGACTAGGGATGCACCGATAACTCTGCTGGTATCGGTTATCGGCCCCGATACTCGCTTATGTACTCGTACTCGCCAAACAGTTGCCAATACCATGAACTGATACCAGCTCCAGAAAGACCGGGACTCACACCGCCCTGTTGCCCGAGCGGAGCCTCATCTCCTGGCGCCGAGAGAGACTTCAACGTTTTTTGCGCAATTTCAGAAAACATAAACAAATAAAATTTAAAAATTGGGTATCGGTACTTGGTATTGGCAGTACTCTGTATCGGCGAGTACTGTAATGATTGTACTCGTCCTCGTATCGGTGCACCCCTACTGCAGATTATAGCAATGATTCAAATATTACTCTAAAACAAATTGTCCATTTTCATGTTCTTGTCATTGTCTGACCCAGCTGCTCCATGTTTTGTGCATGTTAAAATGTGTAGGTGCAGCAGTTCAAATGAATTCCTCAAATAATTCTTTCTCTGGTCTTTCAGTATAACGATGAGGAGGAGAGGAGTGGCGTTACTCAAGGGGACAAGCTACGTGCCCTGAAGAGCAAGAGGCAGTCACGAGCATCAACGGGCTCAATATCGTAAGTAGACCTCACGCCACATCCGTGACGCCAGCTTCGACCAGCCAGAATCTTACTTCCACTTCCTAAACGCTTCGATTCAACCTCTGTTCAATAAGTGAATAACACGGCCTCTGAAGAATTGTAACACAGACTACTGACGACACTTTTTTGGAACGCTTTGGTGATGAGGGTAAGTCGGAATCCGAATAAAGTTTGATTGCGGTTTTGTTCGTTCTTTCATTCACACAAAGAGGATATATGGAAGTAATTCGAGAACTGCCCAGCATATCGAGACCCTTCTGCTCTACGTGCCGTCGTAGGTCAGTGTATTCAAACACTCCTCCGCTGCATAGAAACCGAGGCACTTAGCGTGACTTCTTCAAAAGTTTAATATGTCTGCGTTCGTATCACTAGAACCAACAGTAGGTCTGCAACGATTAGTTGATTAATCTGTAACTAATCGATAATGGAATTAATCGACAAGTAATCTTAATAATCGATAATCGGCAAAGAGTTGAATGGTTGTTATTGACAGCAGTTTTGAGCTGATCTTTCAGAAAATATGAAACATTAAATTAACATAATTTATTTAAAAAAACATCACTATGAAGAAAACCATACCTTTGTTGTCAGATTAACTTGATTGTTGTACATTAGATGGTAAAAAAGGGCCAAATTTGATTAGAAGTAAACAGGATTAATTTCTCGTAATAGTCGCTTGCTGTTAGAATTTGGGTATTTTTAAAAGGATAAATTGTCCAACCGATTAATCGACTAATCGGCAACTAATCGACTATTAAAATAATCGTTAGTTGCAGCCCAAACCGAACGCTAAAACTCCACGGTCACATAGTTTGGCGTAGACTCTGCCTTGAGGGATTTGCGGACGCAGACGCCGCAACAACGGCTACACACGGACAGGAATGGATCTAGTTCCTACATGGAATGACGCCGGGCTGTAGCCTTCCCGGAAGGGTGACTAATGTTAGTGTACATTCTGCTACATGCAGAGCTATTGCAGAGTGCAATATTGTGATTACAAACCATCCAAAATGTTTTTCTCCTTACCTGAGCATTGGTATCGGCAGACATGGGCAGAGTAGCCATAAAAATTACTTAATAAAATATTGTTACCTCAGCAAAATATTACTCAAGTAAAAGTAAAAAGTAGTCATCCAAATAGTTACTCAAGTAGAAGTAAAAAAAGTACTTCACAAAAAGAGTTGCTTAAGTAGCGAAAGTACTGAGTAACTTTCAGTAAAAAAAAGAAATAATTTAGAGAGAGAGAGATATGACGCTAACATATGTGCCAACACCAACGGGTGTCGCTAAAGGCCAAGTAACGAGTAGCAAATTGCTGACATCTCAGTAAAAAAAATTTTTTTTTCACCTCAAATTTACTTGAGTAAAAGTAGAAAGTAACTACTGAAAAATGTAAAAAAAGTACACCAGAAAAATGTAACGCAGTAAACGTAATGTGTTACTGCCCATCTCTGGGCATCAGTCTGCCGGAGGCCCCAGTGTAGATTTCGGCGACCGCACCGACACCGTACTTTGTTTTGTCTGTGGCAGGCAGACGCTTGGAGCGTTCTGCTGCGGCCTGGCGGGGGCGCTGTTGCCGGCGTGCTGCCTGCCGTTGCAAAGATAGCAGAGGCGTTGGTGAGAGAATGAGGGTGATTTAAACACGTCGGACGGGAGGTTTGGCACGGCGCAGGTAAGTTGGAAGTCGTTGGCTTTCGCCGCCCCCCCCGCTCCGCCCACCCTCCGCTGAAATCTGCCGGCCGTGCGCTGCTGCTGTTTCACCGAGTAGAGGCTATTGTAGGCAAATGTGACGCTGGATTATACGGGCAAGTTGGTCTCCAGGTCAAAGTGCGCGGCACCAATATTTTGGCATATCTTTTAGTGGGGCACCGATCCTCAGATCCGTGATCGGGCGCCCGATTCTTAGATTTTTTTTTTCCAAGAATCGGGACTCGTGATTTTGTCCCAACCAGGATCGGTAAATAAGTCCTGGAACATACCAAATGATTGTTCATTACTTTGAATATTATTGAAATTGACAATTGTTCCAAGTAGGTTGGGTACTACCAATTTTTGCAGAATCAGGACTCTGTACCGGAGATCGGGATCGGCCGATCCTTAAGATTAAAGGATTGCAATCTCATCGGGAGCAAAAAAACATGATTGGTGTAACCCTAATATCTTTGGGTAGTGATTACTCTTACATTTAAACATGTTATTACCTTTCTGTCAGATTACAGTAGTCTCATTACAGACTAGTAACTAGTCCCTTTATTATTACATTTTAAAATATGAAATCTAGATTACAGATACAATTTTCCGCAGGCCCCAAAAACCATGATTGACAAAATTAACTAGGCCTATGCAGTAGGACAACGATTAATCGACTAATCGATTATGAAATTAATCGGCAACTAATTTAATAATCAATAATCGCCAAGGACTTGAAATATATATGAAATATTACATGATACAAAACATGAATATGATGAAAACCATCAAGGTGTCAGAGAAAGTAACTCAGTTGCCTGTACATTTGCTACTTGTGAAGGACCTAATTTGACAATATTTCAAGTTGACAAGATGGATTTCTTGTTGTTTGCTGTGAATATTTTGGGATTTCTTTCTGACGAAAATATCTAAGCGATTAATCGACTGATCGTTTTAATAATCGCAACTAAGTGACTATTAAAATAGTCGTTTGTCGCAGCCCTACTATGCAGTTGTCCCAACTGCTGAAGGCGTATCCCCAAAACCACGTACAAAAAATTTGGGGAGGGGGACAAATCGATACAGCCAGTCAGAAGTTATGGACCAAACAAAAATTTGAATA
Source organism: Bregmaceros cantori (assembly GCA_900302395.1). Classification (NCBI taxonomy): domain Eukaryota; kingdom Metazoa; phylum Chordata; class Actinopteri; order Gadiformes; family Bregmacerotidae; genus Bregmaceros; species Bregmaceros cantori. Next base: position 9,339 of record OMKY01231542.1, on the reverse strand, counting down.
AGTTCATGAACCTACCCTAGAGCGTGAACACACCGAATATGGGACAGATACATCCAGGGATCTACCGCTCTGTGTTCTGTGACAACCAAACTCCGCCCAGGTCTTGCGTCACCCATACCAAACTCCGCCCAGGTTTCGATTCGACTATTTTGATTGGTCAGCCGGTATACGTATACTGATTTGCCCTGACCCAATGTACCGTCTAGCGGTATCCGTTGGTTCTGGCTCGCCAGGCTAGCTTGAATTGAGAAACGCATCATGCGCTCAACATGTTGGGAAGTGAACAGTGTACAATCTCATATTTGTCATTAATGGACATCACTTCACTGTTCATACTCTGGTGTCCACAGCCACTTCACCGATACTGCAGCGCCACCTTTGTCTCCAATTAGGCCCCACTCCGCCTAGTGGTGTGGCTGTGTATTCAACATTCGACAACTGAAAGAATGCCTCCACGCTTGGCTAATTGTGGCTGTGTCTGTGGGGCAGAGGCCACCAATTCGTGGGGACTGGACTGTTGGTCCGCGCTTGGCTGTCCCCTGCTGCTGGGTGACGCGCCCTCTTGCGGCACTGGACTGCATTGCAGGCTGCTGTGGTATTGTACTATTGTTGCGGTGCTTGAGCGAAATAACTCGTGCATGGTGGGGGGACCCTTTTCCATTGATATCAAGGTTTATTGGTGCGGGGCGAGCGCCTGGAGCTCAGGTGGAAGGTGCTGGCTATAGCCAGAGATGGCAAGTAACAAAGTACAAATACTTAAGTACTGTACTTTAATAGTTTTTTCATGTATCTGTACTCTTTTGTCTTGTTACTTTTTACTTGTACTGAGTAGACAGAATATATAATATACAACAGAAATATTGGTACTTTTACTCTTTACTTTTCCCAGAACAGGCTTGTTATTTTTTTTGTTGTGTGCGCCGATGGTAGGTGGTAGGGATATTTATAATGTGAGTATAGCTAGAACGACAAGAGTGCCTGTATTATGGGAGACAGCCATTAGGTGTCGCCGCTGAGCAACTGGAGTGAACAGGGTGCCATATCTCCTGTCACCCCATTCAATACTCAGACGAGTGGAGTAATGCGGTGTAATTATGTAAACCCGTTACGGTTCTTCGTGTTAAGAGTTGGACCTATGAGCATGATTTGAGAATGTTCCAGATGTTAGTTTCAATGTTTGGCTGTGGGTTTTATGAACCTTAAGCGAAGTAAATTAGGCTAGTTTTCTAGCAATGTTTTCAAACATTTCACGTGGAGGCATGACCACCAAACTCTACCCACGTCTTGCATCGTCCATACCAAACTCCGCCCACCTCTCGAGTCGAATAATTTGATTGGTCCGCCCGCGTCTGCCTGACTCGGGCGCCCAGACCTGACTCGTTGGTTCCGGCTGCCCAGGCTATATAATTTCCTGTTTGGGATTACTCTCACATATATATACATTTCGTCACCTTTCTATCCTGTGCAAAATAGTCTATCTATTGTATGTCTCTGCTATTACTTCTGATGCTGAGGAGACAACAGCGACGACGATAAGATCAGATACTTTATTTTGTCACACATACATACATGTACAGTGGAATTCTTCCTCCGTATTTAACCCATCCCTGAGGAGCGGTGGGCGGCCGCGGCGCAGCGCCCGGGGGCCAACTCCAGATCATGAGCCAGGTTAACTAGAACTTGTTTTTGGTGGTGGGCAAAACCCACGCAGACACGGAGAACCTGCAAACTCCACACAGAAAGGACCCGTCCGGTTTGGGATTCGAACCCAGGACCTTCTAGCTGTGAGGCAGCAATGCTAACCACTGCGCCACCGTGCAGTATTCAATATCCAAGAGAATGGGCGGGCCATGACGTTGGGAATGGAGGCTGGCATTAAGAACAACATATATTCAACACGATTGAGTGAATGCTACGCTAATTGGCCTGCCGGAATTTGGGCGACTATCTTAATATGTCTGTCTGGTTGGTCCATACCCACCGAACGTCTAGTCGTGTGCGATGCGTGGATGATTTATTTGTTCTGGCATGCCAGTCTAAGAGTATCCAACTTCAAACGCTGTCCCTTTCCATAGCGAGGCTTGGCGGGTGGTTAAACGCAGTGGTGGAAAGTAATGAATTCAATTTACTCACATTACTGTAATTAATTACTTTTTATTGGTCATTTGTAATTTTCGGAGTAGCTTTTGAAATGTGTAATTTTTACTTTTACTCGAGTACATTTTTACCTTGGTGCTTTGTATTGGTAACATTGGAGTCCCCTCACGTTACTGATTACAAAACATTGGTGAATGGTGACAAATTTTAATTCGGGCAAAACGTTAAACTCCTGTGCAGCAATTAATTTGTAATTGATTAATTTGTAAAAAAAAAAAAAGAAAAAGAAAAAAGCTTCCTTAGCGGAGGTCATGTGTAAGGTAAATGAAGTAATTTTGTACTTTTACTCGAGATGGGTAATTTTACTTTTACTCTGAGTACATTGTAAGCAAAGTAAAGATACTTCTTTTTCAGTGCTCTTTCCACCTCTGGTTAAATGTGGCTGTGGTGCATACTGGCTGCTGTATTGTGTTGCCCGCCTTGGCCTGGCCACGCAGCATGCAATGACGTTTTTAGTCCATCATCGGGGTGTAACTTTAACCCAACGGAACCGTCTCTTGTGTTCGCAGGCAGGAGGAGAACAAGATACACACAAGGTCGTCTCTCTCGTTGAGGTCAGCTAATCACCGCTTTCCTGCTTATTGTGATTGAGTGAATGGAGTGGGGGGGAATAGGGTCTCGACCAATGATATTTTGATCGTCAATTAATTGCCTATTTTTACTGATGATCAGTGGTGGAAAGTAACTAATTACGTTTACACTACTGTAATTTATTTTTCATGAGTAATTTTGTAATTTTCCGAGTAGTTTTTGGAATGCGTAATTTTTACTTTTGCAGTACAAGTACATTTTTACCTTTTAGTACTTTTAACATTACATTTGACGTTACTGATTGAACATATTGGTGGATGGTGAAAATTTTTATTTTGGGCAGAAAGTTAAACTCGTACGAAGCCTAGTGAGCCAGAACCAACGCATTTTCACCATTGCTATGGTTTCCCCTTGCCGCAACTTCTTTCTTTAAACTTTTCGTTTGAAATTGGAACGATTTCACATGAAAATGAAAAAAAGAAAAATTGCAATTTGTAGGTTGAAAAAAAGACGCAAAGAAGTACTCAGGATGAACTCAGGACGTTGTCATTAAAGTCCAGTATGTTACCGCTGCGCTATACAAGCTGATGCAAAGCTGGGGAGCAGACAACCTTAAGTTGTTGGGAGACTAAAGCGGCTCGGGGCAGCTGCAGGAGACACGCGTGACTCCACACTATGGAGGACGCGTTCAGCCATTCATTCGGATGCAACGCGGTGATTCGTTTTCGTGTAGTGTTATAAAGACGTGGCACAATAGTTTTGGCTCGGATCGTGGGCCATGTCTTTTCGCGGTGTGCAAACCTACATACAACCTCGGAAATCTTTATCCGTGTTTTGTCCTTGCAGCAACGGACCACGTGAAAGGTTTTGGCCATCTTTAGCCGCTAGCATAACGCACCGTCCCCTCCCGCTGGATGTTCGGTTTCTAGGTGTTGGAAAAGATCAGTTGGGCTACTATCCTTTAGCGCTATAGCACCGGAACACAATTTGCAGTGCGGTGTAACCGAGAAGTTTCAAAGCCGAACTAATTCCACACAACAGATTTAAAGTGCCATTTTGTTCGGAAGATATCGGGCCAATCAAAAATAAGCCCAAATCGCCCGACATTATCGGGTACCGATAATTATTGTGCATCTCTTATATGAACCGCCCCCCATCTTGGCCCTAGTCTACAGCATCCGGTTTTAACTTCAGTTAATGGTCTATAACTAATAACTAGTTTTTAACCAGTTTCTACTTGTTTTTAAACTTGTTTAAGTTCCCCACCGGAGTGTGTACTCCACGGACATCCGGGTGAAATATAGCAACTCTGCTAAGCCCGTCTTGTAGAACCATCTCTATGTATCTCATGCTGAAATGTTTAATGGCTCTGTCCTAAAATAAAATTCATTCATTCATTCACATCTCTCCTCAGTCGGAGCATCTTGCAGTCCAGCAGCTATAAGGCCAGTATAAACGCTCCCGTCCCGGCCAGCCAATCGGACTGCAGGAAAAGAACCAGGAAATCCTTTCCTGCCAACGGAGTAACCAACAGGTGAGTTCCTGAACGTCGCCTTTGGTCTCTTTAAAGATGGGGTGACATGAAAAATCATGTCTTAAAAGGGTATCTTTGTTTAAAATGGGCTTGGGAAAATAATAGTGGACCGTTTAACACTCTATTCTGCTCGTTTTGTGGTTGCTTTGCAATATTTGCCTAAAGTGGGCATTTTGAGGCCCTCCCAGATTTTGGCTCGTTTTGAAATTGTGGATTTCCAGTATAAGCGTGGAACTGCGTCAAACTATTTCAATTAATGACCAAAGGTCGATGGTATTGCATGTTGGGTGTATTGACATGGCATATAACCTTGAAATAGTACACACGCACGTATGTACATGCAGTTTTGTGTGTAACTATTACACAACAAAGCGTGTCGTCTGCGTGTTGTGGTCCTGCCATATTCCCATTGAAATGCACCAGTGTTTTGTGTGTTACACGCGGAAGAACACGATTTGAACATTTTCACATGGGAGGAGTCCCCACCCCCCTCCTGTGTCCGGTGCGAGGCCTCTATTTTGAGTTAATTTCAGAGCATGACAGCCTGTATTTAAGTAGGTAATTGAATCCAATAAACAATTGAACGTTAAGTCACCACACATTGTTTTTTTGAGTAAAAGTGTACACCTTTTCCCCTTGACCAGAGCGTTTGCATTTATAAGACATAAGTTATGTCAATTTCAGGGCTTTGAACCAATATTTTTTCCCAATCGGCCCGTTCCGAACAGAAACAGAATTATAACGTTTCTGGTCATGAGTTCACCAATAAATTGACGTTTCCGAACCGGTTGGAACAAAAAAATATTGTCAGCTTGGCACAATTTGTGCCAGGTGGTCGACGCTCGTCGCCTGACGCGGCTGGGAAGGGAAGACGCACAGCGGCACAGACTGGCGGAGCACCGGACAGCTGCGCCGTGCGGGGCACTCGCCGGCGCGGTGGGGCAAGGAAGGGAAGGCACATGGCAGTGTTTCAATAAAAGATTTGAGGAACAAAATAAAACCGTTATTAACCGGTTACTATGATTTTCAAATAAGCGTTCCTGTTCCGGAACATTAAAAATAATAACGTTTCCGGTTTGGTTCTGTTACCTGGAAAATACAAAAAAGGTTGAAAGCCCTGGTCAATTTCATGTCGGATGTGCTCCGCTAATTACGGGGGCCGGTCAAAGTCAAAAATTCCCGGGCCGATTTTCTCCTCCCAGTACAGGCCTGCCCATAACCCATGCCTTTGTCTCTAGCAGTTCCACACGGCCCGTCGGCAGGCTAGCCCGGTCGCTGGGCGGCCTGCAGACTTGTGAAGGAGACCTGCTCTGCTTTGAGCCGTGTGGTAACGCCCACCGGTCAGCTGTGGGTTCTAGGGGCTCTCTGGCTAAACTTAACGCAGCACAGTCCCAGCACCAGGCAAGCTCCTCCGCCCCCCACCCCCCTTCATGAGCCCTGCTTTCCCGGGCTCGCTACGTTTCCACCGAGCTCTGCTTTCTCCTAATGCTGTGCGCTATTTGACCTGGATCGGGGGCTGTCCTCCTTTTTCTTATGTGTGCTTATAGGCCGTCTATACTCGACGCTCGTCAAGCAATATCGTGCGACAGACAACGTTGAAAACTTGTTGTTCCCTTTTGCAACGAGAGAGGGCTATCGTTGGTAGGACTGCAACTAACGATTATTTCAATAGTCGATTTGTTGCTGATTTATTGAAACAATTCATTGACTAATCGGTTGGATAGTTCCTTTCCTAGTTACTCAAGTAAAAGTTTTAAAAAAGTACTCCACAAAAAGGTTACTTAAGTAGCGAAAGTAGTGAGTAACTTTCAGTAAAAAGAAAAGAAATAAATTAGGACAAATTCTATTCACCAGTTCCCAACGGGTGTCGCTAAAGGCCAAGTTAATGTAACGAGTAACGAATTGCTGACATCTCAGTGAAACGTTTTTTCACCTCAAATCTACTCGAGTAAAAGTAGAAAGTAGCTTGTGAAAAATGTACTCTAAAAGTAAAAAAAAAGTACACAAATAATTTTCCTTTCTGGAAACACCGACATGATGTTCGCCTGTCCATCATGCCAGAAAGATCACACAAGAGTCCAAGAGTGACATGGGAGGTGTATAGACGAGTTCGGGGGTACTTCTTTTGAACGTAACTTCCGGTGCCATTTGTTTCAACGTGTTTTGGGCTATTTTCCAATGTGGAACTGTGACCCACGAAAGCATTATTTAATAATCAGTGCAACCCATTCCATTTTCTCATTCTTTTTGGAATTACTGGTAGAAGCAGCCAGCCTATTGGTCCAGAAGAACACTCTGTGAATAACTTCAAGTCGGATTTTGACTGTATTTCAACAATATTTATACAAAATTGTGAACGAAGCAAGGGGGGTGATGTGTAAGTGGTCACAGACTGACTTCTAGGGGTCAGATTTTGGACTGGTGTGTGGTTTGTGTGCTCTGACCTCGGCCCAGTACCAGAGTTGACATAGGCAACAATAAGGCACCGGAAGTGATCAACAGAACGGCGGGACAAAACGACTCCTCCCCTCCCCCATTGTTTCACACGTAAACCCGTCTATTGAGAATGATGACATTTTCGAGACATATCATCAGTCGTGTTCCTTTGGGGCATTGGGTGTTTCGGCCATACAGTCTCACCAAAGGCGGCCAGCTTAAGGGCGATCAGTCCTTAGCTTGTGCCTCAAGCCCAATTATTACGACCTCCCCGGGGACTGCGCAAGGCAGGGGTGTCCCCCTTCCCTGAGCTAAACCTACGGCAGTTGGCCGCATACCAGGTACCCTCCAAACATTGCTAGATAATTAAATTAGACATAAAATCTTTCAGCGCCATCCATTTGAACACTAAAATAATGTTCAGTGATGTCTAATGGGCCACCAAATATTTTTATACTTTCTAAAAATGTATTTGGTAGTGTTACTGAAATGTAAATGATGTAGTCACGCCTCCATTATGCTGATTGGCTACAAGCTGTGACATCATCAGATGTCTCCTGCCATCGGCTATAAATCGGTGATGACTCCTGAACTGTATGTTCCTGTTTTAGCCCATGGCTTAGCTAGCCGATACGATTCCCAGCTCATGTGCAGTATAGTTTTTGGATATTGGTTGAAACGTGCGTCAGCCCGTGCATTTACTCTGGTGTGTCATAACAGTCCCGACGGACGCGGAAACAGGACTGAGCCTTGTCTCGGTTCCTTGATCTCTCTCTTGCTCTATCCGGGAAGCTTGTTGCTTTTGCTGGGTACACCAGGGGGGAAATCTTGAAATGAATACTGCCAGTGCAGCAGTAAATGTTTTTTCTTCAGGACGTCTGTGGAGGTCCGCGGGCACTGAAAGAGTTAATAGGCAATGTCTCAAAACTGATTGTTCTAACATTGCTCGTTACGGACATAATAGATGAGATACTTTATTTGGTCACACATACAGACATGTTCAATGAAATTCTTCCTCCGCATTTAACCCATCCCTGGGGAGCGGTGGGCAGCCGTGGTGCAGCGCCCGGGGGCCAACTCCAGTTCTGAGCCAGTACCTTGGCCAGGGGCACTGACTGGAGCAGGTTAACTAGAACATGTTTTTCGTGGTGGGGGGGAAAACCGGAGTGCCCGGAGGAAACCCACGCAGACACAGGGAGAACATGTAAACTCCACACAGAAAGGACCTGTCCGGTTGGGATTCGAACCCAGGACCTTCTAGCTGTGAGGCAGCAATGCTAACCACTGCGCCACCGTGCTGCTAACGTGAAAAGTGATTGGATAATTCTCTACACTGATTGCTTGGCCAAAAATAATGGTCCCTGAGCCTGCGTCTAATATTAACACCTGCTCATAACAGATTAACACTCGTCTTCTGTTCCTTCAGCTGCAACTTCTCTGGACACTCGAATGTAAAAGCTTTTCAAGTTCCACTCACTACACACTACCCACCTACCTCACTCTCCTATGTGTGTGTCTGTGTGTCCACATCTAACAGATTCACTGTGTCCAGAGGATGCAAAGCTCGCTACTCTATGCAACCCATGCGCTTTTCCCGACTCTGGTATCTCAAACTTTTTTTCCCCCTCTCTTTCGCTGTGATTCTGTCACCTTCATTCAATAATGACTTCATCTGGAAATGTCACAACTAGAGGTGCACCGATCCGATCTTCAAATCGGTGATCAGGGGCCGATCAGACTTTTGAAATTGACTTCGGATCGGGATTCTGTACCGGAGATCGGGATCGGCCAATCCTTAAAACCAAAGGATCGGGATCGGATCGCGAGCAAAAAGAAGTGATCGGTGCACCCCTAGTCACAACTGTACGTTTGGGCGAAATGGTAAAAATGTGAAAGTGAAAATCCATCTGTGACGTTTTGATTAATTTCGTGAAGAAACGTGGAAAAAAAAAATCCTGGATCCAGATCGGTATCCAGATTATCTTAAAATTGTAATGGGTGGATCACTATGCTCTCGTAAAAAAAAATCACGAACATTTGTCCATAACTGCTGGCCAATTTTGTCCACAGACAAACGCACACAACTGAAAACATAACCTCCTCGACACATCCTGATATTTGTGTTGAACTCCTTAGTTCCCTTTCTCTGCTTGTAGCACAATGTGCACCAACATGGGTCAGTCTTCTCCATAGGCTCCCAACCATTCCTAGATGTTGTCGCGCCATCTTTTGGGTTGTCTTTCTCTGCTTCTCTTGCCGACCACTAATCCTTCAATGCTGAGTTTTGTTAGCCTGGCAAGCCAGACCCAATGCATCGTCCACGAATTGCACATCGCTAGACGCTGAATAGGGTCTGGTGCAGCTCATTGACCAAAACTGCGAAAAACGTTGAAAAAAACCATGTCAATCAAATGTTGCCATCCAGTCACCGTGCAGTAGGTGGGACAAACGGCGTGGAGGCGTGACAAGTATTTAAATCAGGCAATCCAATCACAGCGCAGTAGGCGTGACGATCGAGGAGCTGACTGACATTTGAGGAAGCGAAGACGAGGCTGACTGTCACGTCTATTGTTAATTTCCATTGCGAGCGCCATCGCAGCGACATCGAACGAGATCAAGTGTATTATAGTCAATGCATGATAGGAATTATGTACGCGTGCGAGTGTGTGTTGAATTAAAGT
>OMKY01231536.1:0-12046 GCA_900302395.1 Bregmaceros cantori | reverse complement strand
GTTGAGCTCCTGATATCTGCTTGTTTGCTATTCCGATCTCATTCATGTATTTTTAAAAATAGTGTTAGGAGGATTTGTTGTTTGTTGTTAGGGTGTGCAGTTGTCGTGGGATGTTGATATTGGGTTGAACTGAACAAACTCTTGTGTGTCGTGCATGTTGTGGAACGTGGATTAAAATGAACATTTAAGCCATTGTTGAACATTTAAATTTAGATAGCATTTACTTACTCCAGGTTTTACGATGTCTTGCTGCAGTATTGGAGAAACAACGGGTAAGCGTGAATGCCCTACCAGCCCCAGGACCCAGGCGGCAACAATTTGTCCGGGAGGGTGAGGGGCAGGCCAGCCTCGCCACCAAAAGACCAGACACCAGTCAGCTGGATGGAGCACGGGACTGGAAGCTCATAGCAGACTTGGACAAAAGTCTCTGTTTCCCAGCGGAGATTGTGTCCACCAACCTGCGACCAGATCTGGTGCTGTGGTCGGCGTCGCTCAAGCTGTCGTTCATTATTGAGCTCACGGTGCCCTGGGAGAGTGCTGTGGAGGAGGTTTACGAGCGAAAGAAGCTGAGATATGCCGATCTCGCAGCCGAAATACAACAACGAGGCTGGAATGCCAAAATACGCCCAGTGGAGGTAGGCTGCAGAGGCTTCGTAGCCAACTCGGCTGCTCAAAGAGATGGGAGTACGGGGAAAGGCCCATCGCCAGGCAGTCAAAGACCTCTCTGGGGCTGCTGAGAAGGGGAGCCAGTGGCTCTGGAGGAAGAGAAAAGACTCATCCTGGGCATTCAAACAAGCTGATGGCATTTAGGGAGTGAGCCTGGGACGCTGGGACTCGCTGCTGAACCCTCTGGAGGTGTCGTGGGCCTTTCAGCGAAACACTGATGAAGGAGGGCGCCCACTTGACAACCCGAAGGATGCCATCACCCGATTGACCGTTCCATAGTGGGCAAAGGAGTCTCAAAGGCAGTTGACAAGGGATTGTACCATCAAGTTCTACACAACAGAGCAGTAACAACAACATTGATGTGCCACAATTATGCTGGTCAACATTAAAATTAGATTTTATGATTTGAATATTTTAAAAATTCAACAATCAACAGCAATGGCCGAGATTTCGAGCACTAGAGTTGGCACCGTCAAAATTATAAAATATAATTGTAAAAAAATTATAAAATTCAAGGACAGTAGGACAGGCGCCACACTGACCTCTGGAGGAAGATGTACGTCCATAGGAATGTACGTTGGCCAGTAACCCATGGTGAGGATGTTCACAGTCAGCTCGATACTTCCTGGGATATTTTGGCACTGAGCAGAAAACATGACATACAGTTCACTTGGTCATCAATTGAAAAGAGCAGTAGTTCATTCACAATCAGGGCTTTGAACCGGTTCAAGGAATGAAAACCGGGAAAGTTTTGCATTTTACAGGGAACAGAGACGAAACCGGAAACGTTATTTTTTTATGATCTGGAACAGGAACACTTATTTAAAAATAATGGTAACTGGTTAATAACGGTTTTATTATTCCCCTCCTGGGATAATTTCAAAAATAAAACATGAATATTTATAATATCTACGATGCAGCAGTGAAGTATGAACCATCGCGGGGCTCTCTGGAACGTGTGGTTGTGGGTTCGCCATGACACGCAGCGACACCTCTTCTGTAGAGCAGCAGCGGGTCTCTGTAGCGAGTCGTTGTGGGTTCGTCCCAACATATATTATATAGCATTAAACAGCTGAGAGGGACGAAATAAACCGGTCTATTGAATCTAATTGTACAGGCCTACAGAACAACCAGAGACGTGGAAAATCTAAATGCCATAAATGGGGGCATAAATGGCACTGGTTGATCAGAGTGCCAACTCTTTAAATAACTAACCTGTTTGAATTGAATCATAATGTCTTTGGAGAGCTCCATGTCTTTGAACATTCCTTCCAACTTGCTTGTGAAGGCTGCTCCACACTCTGAGGACAAACATCACATGACGCAACTTGAGTATATAACGCATATACCACGTAACTTGAAAGTTGATGCCTGTGTGTATTGCTTGCATATGTAATGTGGTGAAATAAAGGTCATTTGGATTTTAAAGATAAAAATAAAAAACAGATTAGTTGACTAATTTCAATCATCTGCAGCTAGTGACCTCTAGAATGAGAAACCATTTCTTCCCACGTGCAGTGATGCTACTGAACGCAGCGGGTAACCCTGCCTGATATGTTGACATGTTCATGCGATGACGCTATACTAATTTTATTTTATTCTATACTAATTTTCACACTTATAACGTATGTGTCTTCTTCTTGAAATTACTTTTTTCTGCTCATTACCTGTCGACAGAGATGGCAAGGAACGAAGTACAAATACTTGAGTACGGTACTTAAGTAAACATTTCCAGTATCTGTACTTTTAGAAGTACTTTTTTCTGTGATTATTTTTTACTTGTACCGAGTAAAATCTTAACAAAAATATCTGTGCTTCTACTCCTTACTTTTACCAAAACAGGCTCATTACTTTTTCTCTCCATTTTGCGGATTGACAGGGTAGGATAAGATGTATAATGTGAGTCAGTAGGGTACAGTCCCAGTTGTTAAGTTAAGTGTTTTTAAATTTAGTCCCGATATATAAGCTAAATTAGTCTAGGTAGATAAGTAATTTAAACAATATCATTGACAAATTAACATTGAAAAAAACCCATACAATTTTACTTTTAATACTTTGTACTTTATACTAAAATACTTTTAAGTACATTTTAGAGCGTGTACTTTTAACTTTGAAAAATAAAGTTAAGAGTACAGGCTGAGAAATATACTTAAAAAAGTACTCAAGTAGATATTTGGATCAGTACTTTGTAGTCTTACGCGAGTTGTTACTCTCTGCCTGTCGAACTTGAGTTGTTTCATGCCCAACCTCCATGTGTGTGTACTATTGTCATGTATGTGCAATATGGCGAATTAAAATGAATCGCGTGGTCTTTTAAGCCAATGGTGTGTTCTGTGTGCATTCAGCAACTAACCATGTTTGAGCTTGGACAGCATGGACTTCTCAGCATCGACCGACGCGCTCTTCCCCACCAGTAACCTTTTGGCCAAGTCCTTCTTGTAGAAGGCCTCGAATACATCCTTACCTGGAACACATTACACATCATCACAATACTCAAAGTACTTTCTCTGGCATATTAACTTCTGGTGAGTCACATCTACAAAAGTCACTCAAAAAGCAGGATGGAAAGTAGAGTCTTGGCTAATTTTCGGATGAAGTAAGTGACTAAGTTTTACACTTTGATTTTTTAAAAATTGAAAATGTGAGATTGTCTTGGCAAATGACGTGCCATTGTTCTCAGAACAAAACAGGCTATCCAAAAATATATCACAGAACAGTTGGGTAATTCGTCATTTTGGGTCAATCATTTTTTAGAGCTTTTTTGATAGAAGCCATTTCTAGATAATTACTGGATCAAAATTCACCAAACTTTCACATGTCGTATCCATATACATATTGACTTTTTAAATAGAATTTTAGAAGAATGATATAATTAGGTAAAAATGTATACAAATAAAAAAGGACATGAAACACTGAAAAACGTTAATAAAGATTATGAAAGATTAAGATTGTTTTTTTAAAAAAATCATCCACACTTAAATGTAGGCTGAACTAGGGTCATTTTCGTATAAAAAGTTAAAAACTATAAAAAATCTATAAAATATTATAAAATCCACATGGGAAAAAATGGATGGTCTTTTGGTTTTTTTATATCTCATGTTCAATTCTAAACTAAACTTCACTAAAAATGGCAAGACATTTTGCGCGAAGTTTTTGGGTGCTAGCTATGCTAGTTTAAAAATAGGGAGCCGAAATGTGTATAGCAATGATTTTGTTTCATAGGCTTTATCCATGGTTATTTGACACATGGTAGGTAAAATCACCAAAAAGAGAGCCTGTTTCAGGTCATCAGGGGGTTAAACAAAGTGTACAACGTGCACAATTTTAAAGGATCCCTAGTCTAGGAAGGATCATTGCTTAAAGAAAAAGCTTATGTTCTACAGTAGATCATCGTCTAGAAAGTGTACCATAGATAAACCTGAAGATGATCATGATCTTGTCCAGCATCTTCTCTAGCTCCTCATCAGTGGCCTCCTTGTTCCCGGCCCGCAGCTTGGAGTCCACATGTTTTGCTGTGTGGGTTAGAGGGCAGGACCATCAGTCAATTGGGAGCGGCGCGCAGCACATAAATCACTTTTAGGTCAGTAATCATAACCAGAAAAAAAATCCACATATAAGGGGCACTGGATTATAAGGCACACCTCATTATTTTATGAAAATGAATGTCTTTTAGGTGCACCTTATAGTGCGGAAAATACGGTAAATACACATGATTTTACCAATAAGCTCAGCCGGCTTGTTGGGTCTCTTATTAATGAACGTCTCGAAGGCTTCCTTCATGGCGTTGACAAACTTGTCGTTCTTGATGAAGCACACTTCGATGATGTGGTCCACTTTGTCCTTAAAGTCCAGCAGCTCCTGCACCATTGTCTTGTCCTTCTCCGGGTTGATGACTATCGTGCTTCCGAAAGCCTGAAACAGGATTCGGGATGTCAGATTTTAGTTAATGCATTATTCCTTGCAGTATCATTATTATAAGTTTTTTTTTTCCTTTTGGGCATAAGCCCCGTTTTTCATTCTTTATAGACAAGTTCGGTGGGTATTTCCGGTTAAATTTGTTCTCTGTTCACGCCCGGTGCCATTTAGTTTGCCGTGCTTTTGGCTATTTTTCAACATGTCTACTCAGTGGGAACACACACCTACAGGGTTATTTAAAAAGGATCATGGTAACTTGTGGTGTGCCATTCCACACCCAAATGCTCTCGTGTGGATCTGTGACCCACGAATGCATGATTTAATTATCAGTGCAATCTGTTCCATTGTCTCATTCCTTTTGGAATTACTAGTAGAAGCAGCCAGCCTATTGGTCCAGAAGAACATGTGACCACTCGATGAGTAACCTCAAGTAGGATTTTGACTAGGGCTGCACGGTTTTGCCCAAAAATAAAAATTGGTGTTTTCCCACCTTTGCGATTAATTGCGGTTTCATTATTATTATTTTTATTTTTTTTAATTAGAATTAATAAATTGTACAGACATATAGCAAACATAGCAACATTTTCACAGGCAGGTAGCAGGTGCAGTAGCATGCACTTGAAGGCACAGAGTGCATGGGGATTTTTTTAAGACGGGAGACAAGAAACTGATTAAAACCGCAACCCTCGCGGTCTATTAACCCTTTGTATGCTTATGACGAACATGCACGTCTTATAAATCCACGAGTTGTATGCTTAAGACGGCTATGTTCGTCTTAGCGTTTTATCGCTCTGACGTCACTATGAACATCCCTAAGATGAAATCCAAACTCGTATCATAAAGGAAACAATGTAAAAAACACTGTAGTGCACGTGGAACACGCACGCGAGTGGCCGTTTAGTCACGCAGCGCAGGCAAAAATAATACATAGATAATATAGCCTGGGAGCTGTGGAGCCCACAATGTTCTGTGTTCAATGTGTCTGCGCGTGTGTGGGCGCGCGTATATTTGCTTGTGCGCGTGCTGTATGTATGTATAATATATATTTGCGTGTGTGTGTCTGTAAACACACGTATATATTATACACTCACACAAACACAGACAAACATACGTTTGTCTATAGAGATAGTGACAGGATTAAATTGAAAACTGGGATGAAGAGTCGGGGGTGAGGGGTATTGCAGAAAAGCCAGAGAGGGGATTAGAACCCGTGGCACTGTTCGAGCTATGGTGCAGGGGCCACGCTCTAACTTGCAGACCTGCTGTCATTGGAAAAGGGTTTTTGCTGGTAGACTTTTCGGTAATGAAACTAAACTGACCTTAATGTAGTCAATCCAGTGCTGCAGCAGCACTTGCACGCCGCCCCGGACCCGGCTGAACAGCTGGTACAGCAAAGACAGATCCTGGATCCGGTTCTCATCCAGAAGGTGTCTCAGACCTGGATGGAAAAAACAGTGAGCTTGGCTAGCTAGAATGGTAGAGCCACGAGTCTATACTAGGGATTTAATTAATTTAGTGAATTTGATTATTATTAATTTCAGCAGTTCAGTTCAGCATACTCTATAATCAATACCAATACCACGCAAGGCAGGACTTTAAATCTGCCTACCAGCAGAAGCCAATGAAATTAATGTTGACTTATATATATATATATATATATATATATATATATATATATAAATTAAGTTATAACCAGTGGTTGAAAGTAACAAATTACATTTACTCATATTACTGAAATTAATTACTTTTTATGACTAATTTGAAATTTTCTGAGTAGATTTTTGAAAGGTGTTATTTTTTAAGTACATTTTTACCTTAGTACTTTTAACTCATCACATGAGGTTCCTTGGCGGAGGTCTGCATTCTTGGAGGGAATTTCTAGTTAAAAGCTGTAATTTGAACATTGATGAGAAAAGAAAAAAAAGGTATGCTGAATTTGATTCATGACTCATGCTTTTTTTGCATTAAATAATTGACTTTTACTCATTTTGCTCATTACATTTTAAATGAAGTAATTTTGTACTTTTACTTGAGTACATTTTCAGATGGCTAATTGTACTACACCGAGTACAACTTAAGCAAACTAAAGTTACTTTTACTTAATTAAAATTCTCAGTACTCTTTCCACCTCTGGTTATTACGCTTAAGCCTAAAGGCCGATTCATACCCTACGTCAGGCTATGTGTGGCCAAATACGTGTGTAATCCATCCGTATGTTCCACACGTTGCCACCTTCATACCTCTGGGCGTCTTCCGTGTGCAACAACAGCTGTTTATACTCAATTATGCCCCCACATTTTCCGGTAGTATTGCTCCGTTTCATCCATTCGCTCATAATCATAAGGTCCCCAGATCAGTGTCAATTTATGTAATCGGCGGAGAGAACATGTGAAACGCTCCATCCGTGCTCGTAGTTAACGTGACGTATGAATGGGCCGTAACCAGGGTACCTTTCTGGAGGGTGGCGGTGAGATGTTCTCCCAGCAGCTGCTTCTCAACTGTAGCGATTAATGGTTTCCTGGTGGACAGGAGACAAAAACTGATTAAATCGATGATAATCGATTATTGAATTAATCGGCAACTAACTGATTAATCGACAGTGATTAATCGTTTCCTTGTTTGGTCACTCCTCTGCTTAAATGTGTCGAATATGTTGTTCAATGTTTGCAATATGAACAATGTTTCAGTTTAATAACCACTACAATTTTGTGCGCCGCAGTAGCCCAGTCTGTAAAGACTGAGTGCACTACGAAGCACACATATGCCATATGTGTGACACGGAGACTCGTGGGTTCGCTTCCCCTTCCCAACAACTTTGCCACATGTCACCTTCCCCTTCTTCACCTTTTTCCAGCAAATCCTGAATAAAGGTCCAAATAGGCCATCTTTTCTGACGATTAATCGATTATCAAAATAATCATTAGTTGCCGATGTAAACAGGTTAGACATGCTCATAGTGCTGCAAATAGGGGTGCAGCAATTGTATAACTCAATGTATCCTATAGTGAAAATCTACTAACCCACATCCCGAGATAGGACACCCACATCCCGACATAGAACATCGATCAATAGATGTATCGATCACCACTATGAGAATAGAATTGTATTATTTTACTGGGTGCTCTGGTCGAGGTATGTGATGAAGCGGTCAGACTCCTCTTCCAGACGCTTGTTCACATGGTGCAGATATTCAGGAACCTTTGAACAAAGCACACAAACAGCTTTGAACAAATCAAATCAAACTTTATTGCTACGGCACTTTTCATGCAGAGCAATTCAAAATGCTTTACAGCAACATAAGAAAGCAAAACGAGAATAAAAAGGGAACACTTGACCCCAACCTTCCCAACACATTAAAACACCCATACGCACATACACATACAAGAGCACACACACACACACACACAGGTAATGGGTTTGTCATTAAAATGAGAGACATGGCTTGGCACCGAGGATATACAGCAAGAGGAAACGCTGGAGTACTAATGACAAAAAGATAAGTATAAGAAAATACATGAATAAATAAAATAACTAAAAACAATATAAATATTTACTGGTATAGTAATAAAATGATAGTAGTGGTAATAAAAGCACACAAACAACTCAGAACAAAGCACACAAGCACCTTAGAACAACGCACACAAACAGCTTAGAACAAAGCACAAACACCTTAGAACAAAGCACAAAGCACACAAACACCTCAGAACAAAGCACACAAACACCTTAGAACAAAGCACAAAGCACACAAACACCTTAGAACAAAGCACAAAGCACACAAACACCTTAGAACAAAGCACAAAGCACACAAACACCTTAGAACAAAGCACAAAGCACACAAACACCTTAGAACAAAGCACAAAGCACACAAACACTTTAGAACAAAGCACACAAACACCTAAGAAGAAAGCACCTTATTGTGTGTTCGAACTGAGCGAAAATATTCAGTTTGAAAGCGTGCAACAGGCTGCTGCATTTTATTTTCACAGGGGCCTACCTAAAAAAATAGAATGATATGAACCCCAGTATCATGGCCCTAACCTCCACCATCCAGTCTTAACTTGTTTTAATGGTTTTAACCCTTTTAACCAGTTTTAATGGTTTCAACCCTTTTAACCAGTTTTAATGGATTCAACCCTTTTAGCCAGTTTCTACTTGTGTGCACTCCATCCATGGACATCCGGGTGAAATATAGCAACTCTGCTAAGCCCATCTTGAACAACCATCTTTACGTATCACATATCTCATGCTGAAATGCTTAATGGCTCTAAAAGGCATCCTAAAAGTCAAGAAGAGATAGGCCCAACCAGGCTGCTGCATCACCTCTCTCTCCTGCATCAGCCGCTGTCCCTCCGCAGCATACAGACGGCTGCTTTCCTCCAAGAAACGCTGCTCGAACGAGTCCTGATAAATCTGTAGAAGAAGAAGCACACAACACTCCCATCAGTCAGGCCAGCATCTCAGTAGAAATGTTTTTTTTAGACAGCCAGACAGAGAGTGTTTACACATTACGGACTGCTCTGGTTTTATCAGTGTTCAAACCATAGGCTGTATATAAAGTAGACGCACCGTGCATGACGTCATCCCATTGCTGTGAACGAACTCGGGTTGTGCCGCCAACTGCGCGCCGCCATTGTTGAAAGTACCCGTATATCCGGGACAAGGAGAGATAGAGAGCGCTATACAGTATATGAGAGAGACACACCCCACGGCCCATACTCGACTTCTTCCGGTGGTACTGTTCTGCTAGGGGTGACAACGACAGAGTCAGAATGAATGGGATCCTATGGGAGCTGAAATAAAAAATATTAATGGCAAATCTGACGCGTTTGTGAAATTATGACGCCCTCCTCACACAATTAACCGATAATTATCCCAGCAATATACATTAAAAAAATCAATTATGAAAGATAAATAAATAGATTAAAAAAGGCTGCCAAGATTTGAATATTTGCATTGGAATTCCCATAGAGCTCGGTTTTCTGAGACTAGGCTCCACCAGCCTGAGGTCCATACCAGCCTGGAAGTAGGCACGGACATGAAAACGAATGCGGTTTCCATTTTTATATACAGTCTAAGGTTCAAACCCAATAAAACCCACCAATTCGCTCCGGACGCGTGCGACGGGTTGCTGCTTTTTTTTGTTTTTCGTTAAATGAAACTGCATAATTGCTTGTTATCTTAACCAAAACATGCGTCCATTTATTTATTTGATTAATCAAAACTTTTGGCAGCTTACTTATGTACTAAAATATCAGCTGCAGCTCCAATATTCATACACATAGCTGAAATACTAATTTTCTTCCAGTCTCTCATGATCGCCACTACCCGTGTCCAGGCCGAGATTCATCAAGTCTCTCCAGACTTTTCATCAATCACTCAGCAGTCCAGAGCGTTTGCTCATGTGGACAGCACATCAGTGAACGCTCGCGTCACCGACCTGGCAACAGATAGCTGAGCTTTTTCCATCTCGGTAGCCTTAGCGGTGAAAATAAACTACACAGTTGGTACATTTTGTCATAGTTGGTTTGTCATAACAAGGGCTTCAAACCGGTTCAAGCAACAAAAACGAAAAGTGAAAACGAACAGACGTTTACAGAAACGGGAGAAAAATAATTCAACTGTTCCGGAACAGAAACGGAATATTCGGAATCCTCAAAAATCGGTTAATAACATTCCCTATATATTTTAGCATACACTATGACAGGGAGACCATTTCCGGTTGTGCATCCACTTTGCTGCCACCAGGATATCCTATTTGCACCAAAGTTTGAAAGTCCACCAAATATATTCTGTATAAACTATATCCAAACTTAACATTGCACAATGTAAGGAGAAATACATACATTTTTAAAAATGGAAAATAATAAAGCCAAGTTTACACATCAAATTGTAAAAGGTATGCTGCCGGAACTTTAAGAACGAACAATATTTTAGCGTTCCGAACCGGTTCAGGACAGGCCTATGTTCAACGTTAAGGGAAATTGTTGAACATAGGCCTGCCTGAAATGCTCAGAATGGAACGTTTGAAAAATAATTTCGTTTTCGAGCCCTGGTCAGAACTATGATGCAGTTTTCCAGTTTTCCAGAACACCAAACTACGCCTTAGTTTAGCAGATTGGCATTGCGATTATGCTGATCCTAAAATCCAAAATACAGTCTGATTTTTGTTCATCAAGTAGACATTGTGCGCTTGCGAACAATCTTGTGTGTTCTTTTTTCTCATGAACCTCTCCAAATTTGATGATGACATGAAGCTGAAGGCTGCACAGCCAGTAGCCATAGCCGATACGGCTTGTTCTATTAATTATTTATCCATGGTAATATAATGCTATCAATCGCCAGCAGATGGCAGCCTAACTACGTCCATTGTATTTGCCTATACAATGGACCTGAAGTGGTTCGAATCCCAGCTCCAACAGTCTCCAAGCCAATTTATTGAATTATTTTTTTTCCTGGCGTCAGCGCCGTTTTTCCATCTTTATTGGATAGGATTAGGCGGAAACTGGGTTGAAGAGATCGGGGGTAGACATTGCAGACAAGTGGGGTCGCGTCAGGTGCGGTGTCCATAACCACTCGGCCAACGCGGACCCCCAAGCCAATTTATTTTAAAAATTGAGTTGGCGTCCTCTTGTCATGGTGACGCCATAGCTATATCACTTCCTTGTGGGCTTGCTCCGGCCGACGTTCCTGCCAGCCCGACTCCGCCCACCAAGTATCATTCCATGCATTCATGTCAGACAGCATGAACATAGTTGTTCGATTATTTTAAAAATGTATTAAAAACATCAAATATAAAAAAATGAATTATTTTTTACATACACACATACAAATGTAGATATTGCTCATGGATCAATTCCATGGATCACAGTCGATCTGATCCATGGCCATCCATAATCTATGTGCAGCATGAGTGTCCTCTGTGTGCTGTGCATCGCTGCACAGCACAAAGCGATGGATGTCAGATATAAAGTGGTTTTCTAACCTGCAGGTCGGACAGCATGCTGAGCAGGCTACGGAGCAGGCTCCTGTCGATGGTCTCCCCGTTTCTCTCTCTCTGGATGAGCAGCAGGATTCCATCGATGGTTTTATTCTGTACCTTCACATCGCTGATGATGTAGACCCGAAACAGCTCCAGGCCCATGTCCCTGAAAGCATGTTTATTCATTATATGTTAGAGCGAAGTCTGATTAGTCTATAGTAAATCAATTATCAAATTCGTTCATCGGTTAACCACACCAGATTAATAATCATTTTAAAACAGAAATTTAAAATCTGAATTTGCTTTATTCGCTATCTATTCTTAACTCAGATTTTATATATAGCACCAAAAATCGCAGCCAAAGCTGCCTCAAGGCGCTTCACAAAAGTGATTACGTTTTTAGAATTAGATTTAAGGAATATAGCAGCTCTTTACCTAACTACCTTTCAACCTTGATTTTGCAGTTAAGGACAGTAATTTGGGGTT
>OMKY01231535.1:0-10305 GCA_900302395.1 Bregmaceros cantori | reverse complement strand
TTGAAGGGTTAAATTAATATAGGAACCGGCAACTTCCTGTTATACAACGATGACAACGACCAAACCATGGAAGTGAAAGAAGGCTGGTGTGTGTGTGTGTGTGTGTGTGTGTGTGTGTGTGTGTGTGTGTGTGTGTGTGAGGAGCTAAGATGATACAAACGCACTTCACTTCTCGAGTGGTTTTTGTTGATGCAACTTTGCACTTTCATGAGTTTTTCAACGACAAAGGAAAACTACTCGACACTAAAGAATTGTCACACAAATGGCGTTGCAGTATCCGGCCCGAGAGAGCATGAATCGCCATTAAGCAGTGTTGGGAGTAGATATGGGCAGAGTAGCCATAAAAATTACTTGAGTAAAAGTATTGTTACCTCAGCAAAATATTACTCAAGTAAAAGTTAAAAAGTAGTCATCCAAATAGTTACTCAAGTAAAAGTAAAAAAGTTCTCCACCAAAAAGTTACTTAAGTAGCGAAAGTACTGAGTAACTTTCAGTAAAAAAAAAAGGACTAATTCTCTTTTCAAAAGAGAGAGAGACAGAGAGAGAGAGAGAGAGAGAGAGAGAGATATGACGTCAGCATATGTGCCAACAGTTCCCAACGGGTGTCACTAAAGTTAAACTACTTTTTACTGACATCTCAGTAAAAAGTATTTTTTCTTCACCTCAAATGTACTCAAGTAAAAGTAGAAAGTAGCTTGTGACAAATGTACTCCAAAAGTAAAAAAGTACACACAAAGAATTGTGACAGAGTAAATGTAATGCGTTACTGCCCATCTCTGGTTGGGAGTGTGGGAAAGGTGATTGGTTGGAAGCGATGATGTATGATGACTATGCACATGTTTGCACATAGCATTAATTAGACGAATACTTTTCATAAAAACAATTTTGCGTGCGACGCGTGAACGATTGGTTCGCGCTTGCCAAGGTAATGCTAAATCGCACTACGATGACGGTTCTGCTTGACCAATCACCAATCAACAGTATATGGGTCCTCCCATACAGTACAGTACCAGTGACCAGCCCAGAGCGAACAGTCAAATCAAATCAAACTTTAATTATATAGCACCTTTCATGCAGAGCCATTCAAAGTGCTTCACAGCAACACAACAAAACAACAAAACAAAGGAACAATTGACCCACAACCTTCCCAACCCATTAAAAAGCAAGCATACACACAAACCCATACACGCACATACACGCAGGCAATGGATTTGTCAATGAAATTATAGACACGGCTTGGCACTGAGGATATACAGCAAGAGAAAACATTGGATTTATGAATGGCGTTCATTCTCTCTAACCATGAACTAGTAAATAAATTACGTGTTTCACTCGCATGATAGGAACAAGGTCCCCAAATACCTCCACAGCCCCGGCCGCTGTCATCGAAAATATCTCAGTTTCGTTATTTAATTTTCGTTGCAGGCTGAAGTGCTGCCATTTGATTTTGAATGACATAATCTACTTAAAAAAAAATTAAAAGAATTCTGTTAAAAATGCTGCCTAAAGATGGACCCCATTCATAGTAATGGTGCGGTCAAGAACAAGGTCAACTCAAAATAAATAAAAAGTTTAGGGACGAGCGAGAGCCACTGGGGTTTAGGTGTCCCACATTAGGCAGTGGCCCACATTAGGGCAATCCACCTTATGTCCAGAACGTATCAATATAGACTATATTTAGAGGGTTGAGAGGGATTACTTTTGGATTACTTTTTAGAAATATTTATTTCTATCAAATAATTTGCCATACACTGCAGGTGTTCAGCTCATAATATAGCCTGAAACCACTCTGAATATCATGAATTTAAAACATTTGGAACACATTAAGTTATTAGTTAGAATTATTTGATTCAAGTGTTTTTATAGTAATCCAAAAGTAATCCTATGTTGGATTACTTTTGGATTACTCAAAATAATCTTAATAAAATCATAGAGCAAATAATTGAATGAAAGCTTGGTTGTTCCTAATTTATTTAATTCACGATTAATTGTACTTATATTATGATTTGAAGCCCTGCAATGTATAGTAAATCGTAGTAGTAGGAATAAAACAATTCTCGTGGGCCCGCGTTGGCCGAGTGGTTACGGACACCGCACCTAACGCGACCCCATTCATGTTAGTGGCGCTGCGTCTACCGCAGCGTCCGCAGTGTCGCGAGTTCGACTACGCTCGTCGAATTGTCTGCAGTGTCTACCCCCGATCTCTTCAACCCAGTTTCCGACTAATCCTATCCAATAAAGATGGAAAAACGGCGCTGACGCCGGGAAAAAAAATAACTTTTCTTAAAAAAAAAAGAGATAAAACAATTCAGATGTAATCGAAAAGTAAGCCCTCCCAAACCTGACTATAGGTAGGGTAGATCGATAGATCTGGTCTGGTCTTTATTCCCAGCCCCAACGTTTCAACGTCACTGACTTGCATTAAAAAGCAATTTGTTGGATATTAGCAGCAGGACGTGGTGCAGGTCGGGGGTTCTCCTCCCCGCTCCGAGCAGACGGTTAAATCCACACTTGCTGTCAGCTTAAGTGCACTTGAGGCCTCATTCAGTGCTGAGCACTTGTAAACTTTCCCATAAAAAAGAGCCCGGAGCTCCCTCCATTGAGGATGTTAAGTAGACTTTTCCATTTATCACTGCTGGGAGTGGGCCAGACACACACCGCATGCACGCAGAGGCACACACACATACGCATACACACACACATACGCATACACACACACACACACACACACACGGAATGCACGTGTCCACACAAACACACACAAACATTCACACATGCACCGAACACCAAATGCAGGTACATGCACACACCAACAGGCACGCATGCACTCACACGCACAGACACACACCAAACACACATGCTAAACGCACACACACACACACACACACACACCCACCCACCACACATGCACGCACAGGCACACATACATTCACACACATGCCCACAATAATAGGCACATACACAAAAATTAACACATGCACCCAACACACACATACCAAATGCACACACACGCACATGCACACACAAACAGGCATACATGCACTCACACACATGTGCACATGCACATTGGACACACAGGTGGACCCACCACACAGACGCACACATAGAAACGCATGTGCACGGACAAACAGAAATGCAGACACTATATACCCATGACACACAAACGTGCGCGCGCACACACACATGTACCAACACATTCACACACAAACTCACACACCACATACACACACTTGGCCACATTAGATCTGGGAGTGGGGAGGTGTGTGCAGGCAGTAACTCAACATTTATCTATCCATGTTCATGTGTGTGTGCTTGTATGAATATCATAATGACGGATGTGTGTGTCTGATTGCAGAGCCACAAGCGTCTAATTTAATTTACTTTTATGTTTTTGGGCACAAGCGCCACTTTTTCATTTTTTATTGAGAGAGATAGTGACAGGATTAAATGGGAAACTAGGATGAAGAGTCGGGGGAGACATTGCAGAAAAACCGAAGAGGGGATTAGAACCTGTGGCTCTGCTCGACGTTCTCTACCCGCTCGGCCAACGCACTCCTCATTTTAATTGACGTTTTAAAAGCAATTCCATACAGTTGCATGTTCCTCATTGCGTATTGTTTTGCATGCACCACATCCGCAAGCGCCACAATAATCTTAAAAATACTGTTTTTAAATGATCTTGACACTGGCTCTGAAAGAGTTATATGTAAAGTAAGTCTGCTACTGTAGATGTCTTTCAAGCAGGCGTTCAATTAAAGCGATTCAAAAATGAAACGAAATAATGCAAAGCCATTGTTATCCTTCATGTCATTCCCATACAACTGTAATCTTTGATTCATATTTGTGTTACAAATGAATGGAAAGAAATACAGTCACAGGTTTTCCTTATTTGTATCTGATTACTATAATGTAATTACCTGTAGTGCATCGACCCATTGCATCGATGCATGTGTATGTGTGAGGGGAAAGTAGTTCTGTGTTAGCAAATGTGTTTGCCTGTGTTTGTGTGTGTCTTCACAAGTATTTTTTGCCATGCAACAAATGATGTCTTGACTACCGATTACTCACTAGTCCTCTTAGATATAACTAAGTTAGATATCTGACTACTTTATTTGCAATTTAGTTAGTAATTCAGCAGCTGCTGAGTGCCAACCCACCTTAACAAATGTTGAAGTAATTTTATTATTATTATTATTATTAAGTATGTATTATTAAAATGAGTTCTAAAGAAAAAGTCCTGTGCAGCACAGTAACTAAATATTAACAAAAGTAATTTGGGGTCAACTAATGTGTTATGTTATGCAACTTACTTGCGGTAACTCGGAGTCAGACTTCGTGTAACTTAGTTACCGACATGACTATCATTATACTGTGAATGAATTGATTCGCTCCTGCGACGTCCACCCCATTTGTCATGTTAATGGACATATGCAATTGTGATGTCAGAGACACCACATCCTGACTGCCAGATTTAACTGTCTGTCTCTGTCACTCAATCTCTCCTGACTCCTTGACACTGCTGAATAAACAGCTGGGTTTGAACCTCTCCATCATCCTTACAGACCATTCTTCTAAAATAACTCTATGGCTGTCAGAGAACAGAAACCCAAGCTGGAGAAAAAAAAAGTTGATCACCATATATTTTAGTTACATCCAGAGATGTACCCACATTTCTTAAGTAAGAGTAAAAAAAGTTTGTGGAGAAACAACTCGAGTACAACTACAAAGTACTGAACCAAATGTCTACTCGAGTAGAGTAAAAAGTACAGGCTCTAAGATGTACTCAAATGTATTTTTCCAATGCTAGTTTTACAAAAACCTGGCATAACTTATTTCACTTAAGGTTCTGTGGCAATACCTAATGGCTGTTTCCCATAATACTGCCCATGTACACGATTGTCATTCTATTCTCTTTGGCATTACTGCCCCGTACTGGTTCATTCACACTATACGTATCCCTAGCACTTACCATCGGTGCGCAACAAAAAAAAGTAACAAGCCTGTTTTGGGAAAAGTAAAGAGTAGAAGTACCAATATTTCTGTTAGAAATCTACTCGGTAAAAGTAAAAAGTAATCAGAGAAAAAAGTACAGATACATGAAAAAACAACTTAAGTACAGTACTTAGGTATTTGTACTTCATTACTTGCCTTATCTGGTTACATCATCATATTTCACAATCGGTGCTTGGAGCAGGATGTGCACTGGCATGGGTCACCCTTCTCCAGAGAACAGGATCCACTGTTGCTTGGTTCGAAAACGTGTTCGTTTGTTCGTTCGTTCGTTCGAAGCTGTGTCATGATTTTCAGTTGTTGCACAAAATAAGGAACTTTAGGACCAAACTGAATTTTTGCGTTGTGAACCGGTTCAGGACCGATGTTTTGGTGGCGGAACGGTTCCGAGAACGAAAACGTTAAAGATAGGACTACATGAATCGTTCGGAACGTTTTAAAAAATATTTCACTTTCACTTTCAAGCCCTGCTCGTAACTGTAAGGGATTATTATTTTTTTTAAAGTAATCTTCCCATCCTTGTCTGAATATTCTTGGCTGCGTGCATGTTTACATGCATGATTTGCATAGATGGCAAAAGTACCCAAATTTCTTACTTAAGTAAGGGTAAAATACATTTGTGAAAAAACAACTTGAGTCTGACTACAGGGTACTGATACAAATATCTACTTGAGTACAGTTAAAAGTTCAGGCTCAGAAACATAATCAAAATATTTTTTTAAAGTAAAAAGTACAGTCTCTAAAATGTACTCAAAAGTATTTTTCAAAGTATAAAGTACAAAGTAAAAAAAAAAAAGGTGTATAAAATGCACTTTGTCAATGCCAGTTTTACAATGTTTGAATACATTGTTAAAAACCTAGCCTAATTTACTTCACTTAAGGTTTATAAATCCAACTGCCAAACATTGAAATTAACATCTGTTGGCATTACTGCCCCCTACTGGCTCATTCACACTATACATATCCTTACCACGTACCATCGGTGCGCAAAAAAAGTAACGAGCCTTTTTTGGGAAAAGTAAGCAGTAGAAGTACAGATATTTTTGTTAAGAATCTACTCAGTACAAGTAAAAAGTCATCAGAGAAAAAAAGTACTTCTAAAAGTACAGATACATGAAGAAAACTACTTAACTACAGTACTTGAGTATTTGTACTTCGTTACTTGCGATCTCTGATGCTTTGTATGATGTCTTGCCGTCCGGCCCTCCTCACCCTCTCCCGTTCAGCGTTGCACGACCAGCTGGACAGTATTAACATTCCACCGAGGACAACGTTGACGCATCATCTCCAACACTGTAATCTTAACCACTGGCCGACGCCCGTAAACACTGGGCGGGTCCTCCACACCACTCGCAGATCCAACCAACGCCACTCTTCTTCTGTGGTGTTTAGGGGATGGGTGTGTGCGCGCGCAGGTGTTAACACATCGTTTCCCAGTTTGAGCTTCTTGATTTATGAGAAAGATGTTTATTGTCGGGACGTGTAGTACATCGATGGGAATATGTACGACATGTCTGTTAGTCGAGCTACCAGCAGCCTGGTTCCTCCTAAAGCTGCTACTTACCATGACAGATAGATAGTGGTTGTGTGATTCATAAGCCCCTTTTCCACTGGCTTACTTAAGGCCAGCACGGCACAGTTCACATGCCCATCCACCCCTGCAAATCACTTCTCCACAAGGTCAAATCGGCCAGGCCAGGTTTCAGGAACCGTTGAGATGTGGGTCCAGAATCTAGCCTTCCTTCGTCACATTTACTGGTTGCCGATTGGTCAAACTCTGAGGGGGGTGACGAAACATGGCCGGCCAATCACAGGAGGGTGTGTGCCCCCCCCGCACCCCCCCCCCCTCATCCTCCAGCCAGGCATTAATCGGGCAAACGTAGAAGGTATCACCTGACACGAGTGGGGTGCCACTACCCAAAAAATTTGTTTTCTAAATAAAATAAGACACTGTGTCTTATTTGACTTTAAGAAATGTGTAACTTTTTGTCTTGGTGCATCTTTCTGCAATGGTGAGTTGACATGTAGGCCTATCCTGAAATGTATATTTTTGCATGATTTGTTTCTACACATTCTGTTAAAAATTCTTATGTTTTTAGCTGTATTGGTTTGTCCCCTCGATAACTGAAAAAGCGTTTCTGTAGCCTAAAAGTAACATAATTATACTTGGTCACCAACTTACAGATAGATCGCTGTGCGGTCACGTGACTAGACTTCCGGGTCCAGGGGTCGCTGGGAAATGTAGTTGGCATGTTCACCGGTGGCGTCAATCGCAATCGCGCTACTCTACGAACACTTGCATTGATAATGAGGTGCCAAACATACTGCTATGTTTTTGTACCACTACGGCGCAGGTTTGCAATCTCTGAGTGCTTCTAGTTTTAGCATCTATTTCTCCCCATATCCTGTTCTCTGTTTAATTAATGCTTCTTAACATGCCTGTGGAGCACTGGTGGATTGTTGGTCTGCCCCTATAGACGAGTTTACCCGCGAAATACAGGGGGCTGGCATTTTGTCCCGTCGGGATGAAACACACTTCCGGTGCCTTATTGTTGCCTATGCCAACTCTGGTACTGGACCGAAGTCCGAACACACAAAACGCACGCCAGTTAAAAATCCGACCACCAGGTGTCGGTCTGTGACCAGTTACACATCCCCTCACCCATTACGTTCATAATTTCGTATAAATATTGATGAAATACAGTCAAAATCCAATTTAAAGTTACTCACCGAGCGGTCACATGTTCTTCTGGACCAATAGGCTGGCTGCTTCTAGTAGTTCTTCCAAAAAGAATGAGAAAATGGTTGCACTGATTATTGAATCATGCATTTGTGGGTCACAGATCTGCACGAGAGCATTTGGGTGTGGAATAGCACCCCGCAAGTTACCCCCATCCGTTTTAAATAACCCTGTAGGTGCGTGTTCCCACCGAATATAAATGTTGAAAAATTGCCAAAAACACAGCAAACTAAATGACACCGGACGTGACGTGCAGACACCGGAAGTACCCCCTGGGTGAAAAAAAAAAGTTCTAGGGATAGGGGGTAGGAATAACGTTGAACTGAAAGTTGAATTGAACGTTGAATGGAATAGAAGGAGTCAGGAGTGAGCAGGGTCTGCGGAACATCAACAGCAGCCAGTCCTGTAGCACTGCGCCTGATTTGTCCCTAATTAAATCATTAAGCGTCATTAGGGGGGATGGAGGAATGGAAGGCCACCGACCACGCTGGTGAACAGAAACAACACTGGACCACATTACACACACACTGTCAGAACTCACGCTCTAGTTACTGTACTAGGTTTCTTGCAGACGTTTTTTGACTTTTTTTCCTGACAAATTCTTTCTTGTTGCACTACATTTTCAGTATTTCTACTCCTTATTTTTCCCAAAACAACATTGTACTTGCTCTAGTGTAGGCCACTGCCTGATGTGGGACACCTAAGCTCCAGTGGCTCTGGCTCCTCCCTAAACTAATAAATGTCAGTGGCACTATGGTAAAACCAAACTATGGTAATGTGTCTAACATTAAGATCAACTGTTCCACACTACAGTTCACTGTCTCACATTAGGCAACTGACTGTCTCACATTAGGAAGTTGCAACCCCTCCGGCTTTTCTGCAATGTCTCCCCCCCGACTCTTCATCCCGTCTTCTGATTTAATCCTGTCGCTGTCTCTCAATAAAAAAAGAATGAAAAACTGATACTGCAGCCAAAAAAATAACAAAAAAAAAGAAGACAAAGTGAGGAGCGGAAGTGTGCACTTAAACCCACCTAATTGCTGGAGTCTACACATTGCGCAATACCCACATCAATGTGGGTATTCCATAGCTTGGAGAGCCATAAACAACAAATCGTCCACGTGTCGCACACCATTAGCGATGTGCGATACATGGACGATGCGTTGGTTCTGGCTCGCCAGGCTAAGTATTCCAGAGAGAGAGGCAGGACAAGAAGGCTGACCAGATTCCCCACCTGCAATCGGTGGACAAAAATCCCTTTTTTTGTCTAGGGTGCATATTTGGGTTTCATGAAATGCTTGAAACATCACTTCCAACCAATCACAGTTCTCGGTCAGTCACTTCCAACCAATCACAGTTCTCGGTCAGTCACTTCCAACCAATCACAGTTCCCGGTCAGTCCCTTCCAACCAATCACAGTTCCCAGTTAGTCACTTCCAACCAATCACAGTTCCCGGCTAGTCACTTCCAACCAATCACAGTTCCCGGTTAGTCACTTCCAACCAATCACAGTTCCCGGTTAGTCACTTCCAACCAATCACAGTTCCCGGCTAGTCACTTCCAACCAATCACAGTTCTCGGTCAGTCACTTCCAACCAATCACAGTTCCCGGTCAGTCCCTTCCAACCAATCACAGTTCCCGGTTAGTCACTTCCAACCAATCACAGTTCCCGGTTAGTCACTTCCAACCAATCACAGTTCCCGGTTAGTCACTTCCAACCAATCACAGTTCCCAGTCAGTCACTTCCAACCAATCGCCGTTCCCAGTCAGTCACTTCCAACCAATCGCCGTTCCCGGTCTGTCACTTCCAACCAATCACAGTTCCCGGTCACTTACAACCAGTGAGTCACCTGCCAACTGGAGTTTTACATAGCATTACTTTAACTATTTGGCTGCTTAGAAAAAAAGGGAAAAAAAATCCACGAAAGTAGTGGTGCTTTTCTCCTTATATTATACGCTACATGATGTTTTCATGCAATTTGGTGGACATTCAAATATCAGTGTAAATGTTTGGAATTGTAAGGTTTCAATGCTGACTGCTGAGTAATTCTTGAGAAGTTTCCAAGTGTGGGAGGGGAGAGGAATGGGATGGGGATAGGGAATGAGAGCGATAGGGAATGAGAGCGACAGAGAGAGGCGTGTTTCTTTTGTGTGCTTCTTTTTTCCCCTGGGAAACGCCACACTTCTTACTATTCTCAGTCCGCGCAACGAGGGCGCGAGACGCCTGCTGTCAAGTGACAAGGTGTGACAATGCCGCGCTGCGAGTGGCACTCCAATTCCAGTGCGCGGGGTAAAACAAAACGGTTTTCAGGAAAAACCTCCGAACGGGCGCCCGGCCGTGCTCCTGCACACTGCCTCGGGTTTATGTGTGTGTTGTGCCACGCAAATACCCTTTTGTGTACCCGCGCGGCTCGAGTAACAAATTGGCGTATCGCGTGTTGCAATTACCGTGTGCGCGCTGCCAGGCGATACGTCTTCCTTGTACGATGGTCTGAAAGCTATGAATTACTGCCATATTTCAGCTTAAGACAAACAAACCACTAATTACTACATG
>OMKY01231532.1:0-12823 GCA_900302395.1 Bregmaceros cantori | reverse complement strand
ATGAGGATCCACACTGGAGAGAAGCCCTTCAGATGCACTGCATGTGGTTTGAGCTTCAGGCAGAGATCTAACCTGTCTTGGCACATGAGAATCCAAAGTCGATGATGAGCCTTTCACAACAGCGATCCGTTGCACCCCTACTCATAGCCCACATGATGATCCACACAGGGAAGAAACCATTCAGCTGCAATGAGTGTGGCAAAAGCTTCTCTCTCTCTTACACACACACACACACACACACACACACACACACACACAAATAGTCTAACTTCTCTTCTCACATCCACACTAGAGATAAGTGTTACAGCTGCATTGAATGTGGTTTAAGCTTCAGTGTAAAGTCTAATATTTCCATTCATATGAGCATCCACACTAGATAGCAGATAATACGCTGCAGTGAGTGGTCAAATAACTTCAATTAGAACACTTGTCTCCTCTCCATTCACAGGAGAATTCACAGTAGGGAGAGATCCTTTCGATGCCATGTGTTTGGAAAGTCTAATACACTTTCCATGCCATGTGTTTGGAAAAAAATACAACAGCTGCAATAATTAACGTTCATTTGCTGTAATTGTAAAAAAATAAAATAAAAATAAAGTCTGGACGAATCATTGCTGTTTAACAGACATAACAGACATAACAGACCACGTGTTCGGGGAGGTGTTGTTGAAGTTGAACCCTGCAAAGAAGCAAATCAAATGTCATATTGGAATTGATACAGATCAAGCAGGTACTTGTTAATTACCGTATTTTTCGGACCAATGAGCGCACCTCTAAAAGCCGCAACCCCGTAATTTTTAAGAAAACATGGAAAAGTTATATAAGCCGCACCGGCCTAAAAGCCGCGGCCATTTACTAATATTAATATTCCGTTTAAATTATTAGAACTGAACTGAACTGATCAGTCTCCGAACGGAGCCCGAAAACAACCTCGCTTGTCATAACAGCGCCAAACAAAACAGATCGGTTATTGATTGCTTTACTCCTCGAGTACGAGGAGTAAAGCAATCAAAAACGATAGATAGTTAGATCGATCGATAGATAGATTTATTAGATATAATAAGTATTGTCATTGTCACAGTCGTACAACCACAACAACGAAAGTGACACCCGATCCCTTCATGCAGCCAACACAGGCAAACAGCGGAACACTAACACAATCAAAGAACCAATAAAATAATTAAAATCTACATAAAAACATACCAGTTATGCGGCAGTTCAGTGTTGTTCTGTTGCACTAATATTCACTCCGGCTCTCTGCTCGCATAATATTCAACCCGGGTGACGTCAATGTCCATGCTAAGCGGGTCGATTTACTCCTTTGGGCTTCACTGCGAGATCGATGGCGTTCAACTTAAATGTGGCGTAATATAAAATCCGTGTTTGTTTTCCATATTGATCCATGAGGGATTTGTTAAAAAAAAAAAACTGTTGTAAAACACTCCGTGTCACACACTCCATGCGCCGTGCCCTCCAACTTCCGCTTCCGGTGCAAAGTTTCCCAGGACACGCCTACCCCGTAGCTCTGACCTGGAGGCGGACGCGATCCTTTCGCGGCCATCTTGCATAGGCCCGGCTTGTGACTTCCAAAAAAACCCAGAATAGCCGCACCGCCTCATAAGCCGCATAGTTCAAAGTGATGGAAAAAAGTAGCGGCTTATAGTCCGAAAAATACGGTAGTTGGTTCTGGCTTGCCTCCCCAAATCTGTATCAAAATATTGTAAAACCAAAAGATTCAACCGTTTCTTTGAAGGAATATTTTATCATATTATATTATAATTCTTTACATTACATCCACGTTTCGAGGGATATAAAAACACTATAGTCACACTTGCAATCAATCAATTTGTATTCATGTAGCACATTGAAAGCAACCAAGGTTGCACAGACAGAGACACTAGATGTCAGTGGACTGCTAGAGGCTAAGTTAAAACACAGTGAAAAAACAGAAACCAGAGCCTCTAATTAATTAGCAAGACTAGGAAGCAGACACTGTGGTGCAAGCAGATGGCCTGACTGAATCAAGCTGATTGAATTACCTGGTCTATTCTAAGATTCTACTCACTGTCTATGATGAGGCTTTATTCATATATTCTACTATTCCATTCTACTTAATAGTTAATACGTAATAGCAGTGGTTAGCACTGCTGCCACACAGCAAGAAGGTCCTGGGTTTGAATCCCAGCCGAGGTCCTTTCTGAGTGGAGTTTACATGTTCCCCCTGCGTCTGCACTCCGGTTTCCCCCACCAGTCAGTGCACTTGACCAAAGGCACTGTAGCCTGGCGAGCCAGAACCAACAAATTGTCCATCCATCGCACACCGCTAGATGGTAGATTGCGTCGAGATTTGATTGACACTTTTTTATACGTTTTTCAACCCTGGTTTTACCAGACCCAATGATTTTTCTAATCGCACATGATGCGTGGACAATTCGTTGGTTCTGGCTTGCCAGGCTAAGGGCACTGAGGAATAAAGGAATAAAATAATATAATGTATAAGATGAATAAGAGTTCCCATTCTGTTCAGCGCCTGAATGGAGAATGGGATACAAGTATTTTGTGTATTTTGTGGGTAAAATAAATCTACCGACTCTACATCAGTTGCGTCCGTTAGTGCATGAATCCCCATCTTGGTTCTGTGGCTTTCACGTTTTCACGTTTCTTCGTCTTCCTCCGAGCGAGCAGTCGGTCCTTCCCGTGGTCTAATTGTCCTGTAGCATTTTCCTCTCCTGCCCTCATCACAGTCTGTGCTTGGCTTGTCAGTGCTAAGTGGCTGCAGCCACGTTCAACTTTGTGTGTGTTGTGTGTGTGCGAGTGTGTGTGTCGTGTGGTGTGCCTGTGTGTGTGTGGGGGTGTGTATTTGTGCCCGCTACGAAGGCTCTCCACTAGTGTGAAACCTTTTCACGACTCGTCCAGATATTTGGGGGCCGGTAAAAAGCTTTTTGCACAAGGACAAAATGTTTATGGCCCCTGCTTGACCCCTCTGCTCCAAATGTCGTACCAGCAGTGGGCGCTCACTGCAGCAATCGGTCCTTCACTCAATCTCTCCTTTACTCCATCTTTCCTTCACTCAATCTCTCCTTCACTCCATCTCTCCTTTACTCCATCTTTCCTTCACTCAATCTCTCCTTCACTCAATCTCTCCTTCACTCAATCTCTCCTTCACTCAATCTCTCCTTCACTCAGACAATCTCTCCTTCACTCAGACAATCTCTCCTTCACTCAGACCATTAAGTCCCTCAGCCAATGAGGAGCTGAATGGTAGGAGCTGCTAATAACAATTATTTCTATAGGCAGATTAGTGGCATATGTATTTCTACAATTAATCGACTAACCTGGTTGGTTGTTTTTCACAAGCAATAATTACATGAGCTTACTCTTGTCAAGTTGAAATAGTCAATAGGGCCATTGCATGGTGACGTCACGGCTTGGCGGCAGCAGACATTTTGGTGGCATCATCGCGGACGAACAGGCAGAGAGCAATATGATGTAGGCGAAGGCCAACCAAGAGCCTGTCTAGTAAATAGCAACCGAGAATAATGTTGTTGACGCCGTCATCTGCGGTGTGGAGTGCAGACGACCACCTGCTATTATTATTCTATGCATGTACTACGTGCCAAGTGATATGATTTGCCAACACCAAAAAGGGATTGAGCCTAATGACGTCGACGTTAGTAATAATAAAAAATAATAAAGATATAATAATAATAATAATAATAATTTGTAATGGCCAGTGTGGAGCAGGGCTGCTCACCTCTCCTCCTCAGGACTAAAGGGACTCTCCCTCGCCCTAGCTGCTCCCCACTAGAACGATGAGGAATTTAACTGCTCCCTGTTAATGCCACGCTGCTGCCATTAATATATGCATACACTCCGCCATATGGATTGTATAAGGGGCTACTCTGCAACGTGATACCAAGGCAAAGATTCATTTAAACTGCACTAAAACTGCTGCCACTATCACTTTATCCTCAACAAAATCAACCGCATCACACATTTTTTTGTTCCCCCATTCGTGTTTGTGTAGGATGAACATTTAACTCATCCAGTGCCGGCGCGTTTCAAATTCAGCATGTCCCAGTGCCAGGGTTTTTTTTTCAACACCCATAGAAAAGTAAGTTCTGTGTCCCTGTCAACAAAACACATAGCAAAGGTAACTTCAGAGTCTCCTTTATCATCAAAAATAAATAAATAAACACTTGTTTCTACCTGTTTCCATTCTTTAGTTATAGCCTCCAGAACAGGGGAGGGTATCACTGAAAACTGCTGATTTTTCACAACATCTCGAGTAAATGCGGGTGAAGCCCCAGCGGTGGCTGCTAGATGGCAGTATACGTATACATTTTTTTTTTCAAAGACACGAGGGGCGCGCGGTGCCCGAGCGGGAGGAGAGAGCGTGTCCCAGAGACCATAGGTCAAGCCGTGCCACAGGTTCAAATGTCCAGCTTTTCTGCAATGTCCCCCCCCGACTCTTCATCCCAGTTTCCGATTTAATCCTGTCACTATCTCTCTCCATAAAGAATGAAAAACGGTGCTTGAACCCAAAAAATAACTTGAAAAAACAAAACAAAAACAAAAACAAAGACACGACAACACATCATAGGAACTCAGCGGTACTATTTCAGTGAGAGGAAGAGGTAACATATATGATCTAAAAACAGCACCAACTCCAGAGTCTGACCAATGGGGTCGTTTAAGCTACAGGCACAATAGTAAAGCAACAAATTAGACATGGACCGGCCACCTGCAGGTAGAGGGAGCTGTACCATATCCTGAGTCAAAACGGGAAGACTTGTGTCCCCAAGGAAATAAACTCATCAGGCTGAAGACAGGGTAAAAAAAAGATTTTTTATGATATTAAGATGGCCCACTAGGGATGATTATCTATTAAAGTCTAATTTAGATTTTTCTAAAATAGCGACGTTTCTGGGTAAAATATCTACAAATGTAAGAAGAATAAATAAAAACTGACAGGTGTTTATAGAAGGTCCATTGAAAGGCAAAACATATTTTTTACTACCATTAAACTTAGGTATTTTGTATTGATTTGTTACATTTCTAATTTCGAAGAAGGTTCACTACAGAATAGGGCTACAACCAACGATTATTTTGATCATTGATTAATCGCCTATTATTATTGCCGACTATTAATTAATCGGTTCGGTTCGGTTTTCAATTAAAATCAGATTGATAATATTGAGTATGGCGGCACGGTGGTGCAGTGGTTAGCATTGCTGCCTCACAGCTAGAAGGTCCTGGGTTCAAATCCCAACCCGGACAGGTCCTTTTTGTGTGGAGTTTATAAGATACTTTATTTAGTCACACATACTGTACATACATGTACAGTGAAATTCTTCCTCCGCATTTCACCCATCCCTGAGGAGCGGGGGACAGCCACGGAGCAGCACCCGGGGGCGCCCCTGGCCCTGATTGGGAAGAATTTCACTGTACGTGTATGTATGTGTGACTGAATAAAGTATCTCATCTTATCTTATTTGCATGGATTAATACAAAAAACTTGCAATATTAATATTGCAAACTTTTTTTTTTATGTTTCATTATCTCCACTCATTGCTAACATTTCCATTTTTAGTATTAGCATGAAAGAGCCTACTCTTCCATGCTAAATTCTAACATATTACATGTTGTCTTTGTATTAGGGTCATGAAACTGGGAATGGAGACTGGCATTGGGAACAACAAATAATAAAAAACGTTGGAGCGGAAGATGAGCCAAACAAGGATACAATTAATCACTGCCGATTAATCAATTATCAAATTAGCAGCCCATTGTTTCAACAATCGATTATCACTGATTAATCGGTTGCAGCTCTACTCCAGAATGCTTAGCGTTGAGAACATTGGCTTTTCAGAAACCATTTTCCACACCAAAACATTAAGCTAATAATAATATTGTCAGTTGTCAGGAATTTCTCTTGAATTTGTCTATGAAATTAATGAATATCTGCTTTGAAGTGGATATCTATCAGGAAATGTCATTTATCACTAGAATCCTCGAGGCCAGGATGACCTGTTTATTATCTCTTGCTGCAAATCAAGTCTTATAATACAACCCTTTCCCCACCGGCACAGCGTGTACCCGTTGCATTGTGAGGGGAATTATGTGGAAGCACAGCGTGACATTTGATACCGGCGTCTCCGAGGAAAGAGCTTCATAACCTGGAGTATGCAGGTCTTCGCGCTGCACTGCACAAAATGAAACGGTAATAAATAAATATATTTTTTATCGGCGCTTCATGGCTGATGCTGTACGAGCCGCCTCGCAGCATGGGAGCCCACAGTCTAATGTTATGGTTACCGTGGAAACCGCAAAATTTGAAGGTGAGATATCCGTCTGAATTTCAAAACACGGTGTTGCGGTTGTGGTTACCGCACAGGTCACAATAATAGCCTTAGTCTACATATACGTACGGTCGGATAAGTCCACTTCACGTCCATTATATAGGGCCAAATACAACGGACGTAGTTAGGCTGCCATCTGCTGGCGATTGTTAGCCTATTACCATGGATGAATAATAGAAGACTTTTAAACTGACAATATTAAGCAAATATCGCTCTCTGCGTTTTTGTTTGACCGCGATGATACCACCATAATGTCTGCCGCCACCAAGCCGTGACATCACCCTATTGCCATCCAGCAGAGTCGTACGGGCCAATCACACGCTCACTTTTGTCAGTCCCTGGAATGACACTAGATGTCTTCCTGCGTCATCTACCACAGCACAGCTGATGAGCTATATGCAGCTGTACCGGCTTGGTAACGTCCTCTCCACCTCTCACTGTCTTGTGCATCTCATCCCAGATGCAGTTAAACAGGCCATACTTTTTAACATTTTTATTTTGGTAACAATTATTACATCCCCGGGTCTGTGATTTAATTACAAAATGCAAAATACATTGGTTCATTGGTACCGTCATATTCCTAGTATTTTTAAAAACAATTATGTAAATGTAATGTTTCTTATTTTCTGAAATTATCATTTGAATCAAATTACTTTGTTCTATAAATGAGTGGAGGTGAAGCTGGAGCACCGGGCAGCGATGTGCACAGAAACAACCAAAAACTAGGATAACTAAATTCTTTAGGGATTCAATTATAAAATAAATCAAATTATTTAATACATGCAGGTGAGTCATGCATTCGCTTCTCCCCAACGACAGCTTACCTGCTGTCTGTACAACCCACAGAAACACAAAACATTTTTTTTCCAACATGTAAGTGTTTTTTCAAGACCCATAGAAAATTAAGTTCTGTGTCCTTGTCATCAATACACATAGCAGAGGGAACTTCAGACTCTCCTTTATCATCAGAAAACACTTGTTTCTACCAGTTTCCATTCTTTAGTGATAGCCTCCAGAACAGGGGTGGGTAGTACTAAAAACTGCAGATTTCTTACATAATCTTAAATGAACGTGGGTGAGGTGCCGATGGTTGCTGCTAGGTGGCAGTATACCCCGCCACTATATATCTCCCTTCATATGGCCCCACAGGTGGTGTATGGCGTCCTATGGCGACCCACTCAATTTTTTTTTTCTTGCTGCAAAAAAAAAACAAAAAACGTGTCTTGGGCATTTAGTGGTACTTCTCACAAAAACATGTCTTTGTGCACTGAATGACTTTTTAAACAACCCAATTTTTGGTGCAGTAGATGGGTTGTAGATGGATTGTTGGTTTTACATTTTCAACCAAACATGTCCATACGTGTCACGGCCCTGGCAGCAGAAATTTTGTCCTTCTAGCTGTATAGTCATTTTTTTCCCCTCCTCAGATAATTGCCCCTCCATCAAAACGGGTACACGCTGTAGCAGTGAGAAAGCAAAATTGCGAGTGCAATTTTCTGCAATTTTGTGTGTGATAGATCTGGATCTATGGCGGGTTTTCAAAGTTGTTGATGGCACTGCATGCCGATGTTCCTCCTATGACACTGGAAGTGGTGGCTCTTTAACCGGCCGACCAAGACTGGGTCCTGGGAACACGGCTGGAGGTAGTTTGGCTGCTGGTGATTGATAGCATATAACCATGGATGAATCAATAATAGAAGGCATTTAAACAGACAATTTTATACAAATATCGCTCTCTGTCTGTTGGTCTGACCGCGATGATACCGGCCGTGACATCACTGTGCAACAGCCCTATTATTCAGCCATTTTTACTGACGATTAATCTGTGATTTTTTAAAATCAGAACCCGAATCATTGATTATTATTATAAAAGTTTGCAATTATATAGTATTATAGAATTACACATTTTTGGTTGTTTTGATATTTCCTGTTATAGCTAACATACCCATTTTTCCCTTTTCCGGGCTAAGTTATATATTACTTATTTACTTATATATGTATGTGTGTGGGATGTGAGGGGTTGTGTGTGTGTGTGTGTGTGTGTGTGTGATTCTGTGCCTCTGATGCTGCCCTTTCACAACACAGCATGAGATCTAATATCTAATGGGCAACATTAAAAAGTTCTGTTCAGAACATGATTAAGTTGATCATTGAAAATAGCAGCAGCTACCAAGACTAATTCAAATAAAAAACTATCCAGTTGAATAAAACATGTTAAACATTACATCACTAACTACAAAGAGTCACAAATGATGTGTGCGTCACACCAACCAACCGATCATTCAGAACTCGTTTTCAATCTCATTGTAAATGACACAGAGAATCGCTCTGAGACTGCGACTGTGGAAGTGGCGACCATACAATGCCAGATGGTGAATGGATCGCCACACACGCACCATGAAGGTGCCAACAACTGCTAGCCAGTTGTTAATACTACTGCCTGACCACTGATGTGGGTGAAGACCAACCAAGAGCCTGTCTGGTAAATCGAGAATAATCTCGTTGACGTTGTTGTCTGCGGTGCAGAGTGCAGACAGCCAGCTGCTATTATAATTGTATGCATGCACTACGTGCCGAGTGGTATGATTTGCCAACGCCAAAAAAGGGTTGAGCCTAAAGACGTTGGAAGAAGCGAACAGGGGAAGTGAGCCAGAGAGTTTCGGATGCTGGTGCCGTGGAGGGACGATGGGTGTCTCACTCTATAACTGCCTGTGCCAATTGCTGAATTGTGCTGAAGTATTCTGAATAAACCTTGGTGAATACGTCCACACTGTCTGATCATTGGAGAACCTGGTAAGATGACTTTTGATGATTTGAAAAATGATCCAATGTGTATTCGGCAAACCGTGATTCGTTGTGGAAAACACGATGAGACTAACATCACATTTTTAGCAACGATTCCCCATTCGGACACACAATCTGTTTTTACTTGTGTATGACAATAGCTACGACAGTACAATTATACAGAGCCCTAACAAAATAAATGCCATGTTTTATTCCCACCGCATGCACCGCATGCTAACATTCATGAACATTCAAGCAACGAATGTGGTTGAATGGATCTAAAAATCCACGCTGTAGCTGCCGTGAACTCCCAAATGTAATTACAGTTTAAAAACAGGACAAAGAATTCCCAAACCCCAGAGAAAATTGCATTTTCAAGAGGCTTCTTCGTACATCTCATTTCCTTTCTGCACCAACCCCTCCCTCGGTTTTATCTCCGACATGATTCCTCAATCCAGCTGCTCGCCCAGCCCGCTCTAAGCTCACTCACTGTCTAATGTATCTCTTCACTATCTCTCTCTCTCTCTCCATCACTCCCTCTCCACCCCTCCCTCTATCTCTCTGTCATTTTTTAATTCAAAAGTGTTTTTTTTTCTTCTTTTTGACCAAATGCCCTTTCAAAGAAAAAACAAGCATGACTTGGATGACGACACAGGCGGGGCCTGTGTGTGCGCGCGAGGCTGCACTGATGTGGCATTTGTCAAGGAGGAGGAGGAGGAAGAGGAGGGCGGGGCATCCTAAAGACGCACCAGACGAGATGAAGAGCGTCCAATGAGGGCCTATATTTAGGAACCTGTCCTAGATGTACACCCCACCGAGGCTTTTGGCTCCCGAAGCACCCGATTTAGACTTTTCTCCGCTGCAAAGTGCCAACATACACTTCCACATCCTAGCAACTTATTTTGTGTGTGTGTGTGTGTGTGTGTGTGTGTGTGTAAATTCATCGGCTGCGAGGTCACCAGTCCCAGGAAAACGCAGTGAAATGGAATTAAATGAATGTGTTGACTTGTCTTGGCCATGATGTCTGCTTTATTACACCCTGAGGAGAAAGAAAATCTTCCTCCGTTGTTTGACCCATTTGTAGCGGCGCACCGCTGAAGGCTAGCACCCTGCAACCAGCTCCCAGCTGTGGAGACTTAAGGTGGGGGAAGCGTTGGTCTGCCGAAGGCAAACACACATTCTAAAAGTTATGCAATATCAGAGGACACGTCATCTAAATGTCAGAATAACACTAGCGTTAGGCACTTTCCTGCAAATACAGCCGTAAATATAAGGTCAATGCAACAGTCTATTTTTTAATGCCAGAATTTCAATGAGAAAAATTTGAGAGAACAGCCGCTGGTGGAAAGAGGGGAAAGTCTGCTGGCTTTCAATCATTATATCTATAGGACATGATAACATTATGAATAAGGCTGCAACAAACGATTATTTTGATAATCAATTAATCAGCCATTTATACTAGTGATTAATCGATTAATCGGTTAATTTTTCATTTAAAATCGATTATTAGCATTAAGATTATGAAACAGTATTAAAAGTTTGCAATGTTAATATTACAAACTTTTTGCTGTTTCACTATCTCCATTTGAGTTATAACATCATTTTAAACATATTTTATCAGAGCATTGTGGCCAGTGTACTTTTCTTTTCCGTAGTCTGCTGGGGGTCTAGCTTGGGAGCAGCCAAGAGAAATAAAACTAACAAGCTGATCAAGAGAGCTGGATCAGCGATCAGACCCGAGAGGTTCAGGAGATCTTTCGTCCCTACTGTGATCAGACTTTACAATGGGGAACGAGATTGTGACGTCAGGCGAGGAAGCCTGCTGCCATTTCAGGTGGAGTGCATCGCTACGTTTCCGCCTCCTGGCGCAGCTTGTGACATGCGGGAATCGTCGTGTGTGAGCGTGCACAGGATTTGCGAGGTGAACTTGAACGGACCATTTCTACCACCTATCTACTTTTTGTTCGTCCATGTTTAAATTGAGGTGTGTATCAACAGTGCACATTTGATGCAAGTGTCAACCTCGGTCGTGTCCACGAATGCTCAGATGTGCGTGCGTGATTGTGCGCATACTTATGCAGGTGCGTGCAGCCGCACCAGTCGGCATGCGAGTGGGGGAGGCCGCTCCTACTACGTATAATGAGCTCCTCCCAAGAATGCATCGCATTGGTTGCGATGCGTTTTGGCAGCGGACTCGAACGTGATCGCTCGTCCCTCATGGACGTTGTGTTCGATAGACGCCTCTCTGGATATGCTGGACATTTGTGTTCTTTGTGACAAACTGTTCTGTTGCTGCGTTGTATTGTTGGTGGTGCTGTGTTGAGCTGTCTGTTGTTTTACGCGATGGCAATGAAATTTCCCCATTGGGGGTGAATAAAGTAATCAATCAATCAATCATTTGGGGCATTGGCACTGGAAAAATTGCATTAGGAACAACATATATTCAATACGTTTGAGCAAAGAATAGGCTAAACCATGAAACGATTAATCGCTGCCGATTAACCGATTATCAAATCAAGTTGCCGATTATTTCAATAATCGATTATCATCAAAGAA
The DNA here is from genome assembly GCA_900302395.1 of Bregmaceros cantori. NCBI lineage: Eukaryota > Metazoa > Chordata > Actinopteri > Gadiformes > Bregmacerotidae > Bregmaceros > Bregmaceros cantori. The sequence goes on along the minus strand of OMKY01231532.1, from coordinate 1,121 downwards.
TTGATTAATCGGTTGCAGCACTATATGGCAACATTATGAATAGGGCTGCAACGATTAGTTTGATCATTGATTAATCAGCCATTTTTACGGCTGACTAATCGATTATTCAGCTACATTTTCCTTCAGAATCGGAAAAATTATTAACCTGTTTTTTATTAACATGTTTTTTGCGATTTCGCCATCACCATGTATTGCTAACTTATTGTGTTTTAACCAGGGCTTTGAACCGGTTCAAGGAACGAAAACGAAAACCGGGAACTTTTTGTATTTTTCAGGGAACAGAAACGAAACCGGAAACTTTATTATTTTTTATGTTCCGGAACAGGAACACTTATTTTAAAATATTGGTAACCGGTTAATACCGTTCCTCGAAGTTTTCGTTGAAACACGGCGTTGAAACACAAACTCACCTGCACAACACACACTAGGTAAATAAAATACCCCTGCGCGGGACAGAAAATGGTTTGCTCCGTGTGGGCGTGTCAACGGCTCGCTGAGTTGGTGTTTATGTTGACAGATCACAGATGTATGTAACGGCTAGAGCCCTGCGCGGGACAGATTTTCCAGTCCCCCGCCCGCCCGGTCCGGCTGTGTCCAGTCCCAATCCCATCCGCCTCCCGCAAATAATTATTATTTTCAGTCCCACGCGCGCCCACCCTGCCGGGTCGCGATGAGGGATTGCAGATCCTAACCGGACCTTGAGTAGAAAAGGTTCCCGTCTTTTGAGGAATTAAACACGCAGTGCTTAGCTGAGCACACTGACGGATCGATCCTTCACCATAGCGCATGAAGTTGGGATAAGAGCCAGGTTCACCCCAGTTGTCGCTAAGGACTTTATATTAAATGTCGTTTCTTTCCATGCATGTGTCAATTTGGCTGCCTGGCGGGCGTGAGGTGCGGGGTGAATGAAACATTATGCCGCTGACCGCTCCGCGGTACTTAACCCTTATTATGATGGGTATTAAAATGTATTATAAAAACACACAAGTCTGTAGGCTGTTTCGTGATCATTCCGAATATATCATACACATAAATCAAGTCCTAGTTAACCTGCTCCATTCGGTGCCCACTGTCTCACGATGTGGAGTTGGCCCGCGGGCACTGCGCCGCGGCTGCCCACC
>OMKY01231528.1:0-12951 GCA_900302395.1 Bregmaceros cantori | reverse complement strand
CAGCAAAGTGCAAAATAAATAAATAAATAAAAATATGACAAAACAAACGCACAAAGAAGCAAATAAAACACATGGGTATCGAGTCCATAAATACCTGTTAAAATGAATTGCTTGCTGTGTGGAAAAATCCTATGCGTCAGTTCAAGCGCCGTTTACCTCATTCAAGCGTTAGTATATCTCCATGGAAACCGACGCACTTTCTTCCTGCTTAGAAATTATTTATAGAATTAAATAATTTATATATGCACATGTATGTAAAAAACAACAACAACAACGTAGCAACACGTTCAAGTTCCATTCCAAGATTAATCTAATATTTTGTATTCAATTATTTTTTTATCGTTTTATTACTTTATTCTATTTGCGCCTATTTGTAATCAGGCACATCCTGGGGCACCCATGCCGCTATTTTTTCCCAGCATTCCTTGCGCACTTCCTTTTTCTCCATTTTCCTCTCCGAGCAGGTATTAGCCTTCTGTACTAGCGTTGATAAAATGTAATAATAACGCGGTTTCCAGGCCCCCGATACCGATCATACCGATTCTACGTGAACCGCACGTTGCTACTGGACCCCCCGGTTGTTGTTAGTACTCGTAGCCGGTTCGGATGGTGAAGATATTCACTGGATAGTCGGCTCGGAACCCTTCGTCCCAACGTTGCGAGCGCGACTCCCCGTCGGCGCTCGCCGCTGTGTCGGTGCCGCTACTCCGCTGCTGTGCAAGTTTTAATTCCGATGTTCGGCATTGTATCGGTGTTACCCGTGTTGGTGTGTCTTGAATCCTCGGTTACTTGCTACTGTGTACCCGTTGCCATCTTTGAATCCAATGCTATGTGGAGTATCGTCTGCTAGATCGAACCTAACGTGGGTTCCTGGCCTATTATTCCGCGCCGTACTTTGCAAGACATCTCTGCTAAAAGTCAAAGATGTTCACTCCGGTTCACCCCAATGTGGCTATAGAAAAAACGCCCGCATTAGACATCTCTGCTAAAAGTCAAAGATGTTCACTCCGGTTCACCCCAATGTGGCTATAGAAAAAACGCCCGCATTAGACATCTCTGCTAAAAGTCAAAGATGTTCACTCCGGTTCACCCCAATGTGGCTATAGAAACCCCCCCTGAAAATGTCCTCGGTGGTGTTTGTTGGTGTTCTGGTCCTGCATCGTGATGCTAGGTTCGGTGTCTGGGTTAGAACTGCAGGGGTCCAGACCCGGCTAACGGGACTGTTGTGTTTTTGTTTCAGCTTCAGTCTCGCCCGGAAAAACTCCAGGATGCCTGGAAGGTGAGTGAGAAACGGGTGAAGATGGGGGGTAGACATGCGGGAAATCCGTCTGGTCTGATTCGAACCATCGATTCACCGCGCCATTAAGGCATATATGCTTGCTTTCCAGTGCACTGCCTAACCGACTGAGCTACTGGGCAGCACAAGGAAGGGTGTATTTCTGACAGGAGTTTGTTGATCATGGTGTACGTGATGTATATGTCCTGTTAAATTTATAAAAGCTGTCGAGATTATGGATGGCAACCAATAATTAACCCGTAATTTATTCACAACAACCAACCACAAACGTTACTATAAATCGGTTGGAAGATCGGAAACAGGTGAAGATGGGGGGGGCAGACATGCGGGAAATAGATTCGAACCACCGACTCACCGCGCCATTGAGGCATATGTGTGCTTTCCAGCGCTAACCAACTGAGCTACTGGGCAGCACAAGTTTTATCTTTTTGCTTGAAACGCCTTGAGATCCCACGGTATGTAAGGCACGGTACAAATGAAATGTATTGTTTGTTTTTAATTCATGATTATTCAAATGTCTTGACAAACCTCGTGTCGGTCCACGTTTCCATGGTGGTTGTTTCTATAGCAGCTCACCTTCCTAGGCGTGGTACATCACCTCCTGGTTCACCCAGCAGTCCAACGTCATGCTGGACCCGGGTGGACCACGGCACATTCAGTCCTTGATGCTTCACTACTCTAGGTGCTCCGATCCTCCGGCCGATCAGACTTTTTTTTTTTTTTCCAAGGATCGGCACTCGTGATTTTGTTCCGATCGGTAAATAAGTTGGAGCCAAATTATTTTATTTTACTTTGGCTATTATAGAAATTGACAATTGTGGAATAGTTTGGGTACTACTTCTTACAGGGTCGGGACTAGGTATCGGGGATCCCGGAGATCGGACGCTAGTTAAAATCAAAGGATGGGGATCGGGAGCAAAACGTGCACCCCTATTAATTACCATACTTGACAAATGCAATACCATGGGTTAGTATTCATAAACGCAAGGGAAAACTTTTTTTTTTTTTTTGCTCCCGATCAGATCAGGATCCTTTGATTTTTAACGATCCCGATCTCCGGTACCAAGTCCCAATACAGAGTCCCGATCTGTGATAGAGTCTGATACAAAGTTCTGATCCTGCATAAATTGGAAGTACCCAAATATTGTGGACAAAATGACGAGTCCCGAGCCTTGGAAAAAAGTCTGATCGGCCACCGATCTGAGCCTCTCTAACGACTTGAAGTCTCCCTAAGTTCTATTCCTAAAGGACTTTTCCTTTACTCGGTGAGCTGATCTGTGTTGATCTCTTCAGACTGTGGAACAAGGCCATCTTCACCGGCTTCAAGCGCGGTCTGAGGAACCAGCGCGAGCACACGGCTCTTCTGAAGCTGGAGGGCGTGACCAAGCGGGACGAGGTGGACTTCTACCTGGGGAAGCGCTGTGCCTACGTCTACAAAGCCCAGAAGTAAGACGTTGGCCTAAGGCTGTCCTACACTGAAGTGTTGGACTTGTGTGTTGGCTCGGGCTGAGACGATTAGTCAATTAATCGGTGACTGGACGCTTGCATTGGGTCTGGTAAAACCAGGGTCGTAAGACATTTAAGGAAAAAAACATTTAAATCAAATCGTGTTATCCAGTCTAGGGCTGCAACAACTAACGATTATTTCAATCGTCGATTATTCGATTATCGGTTGGATATTTTTTATTCAGGAAGAAAAATCCAAAATATTCACAGCCAGTAACTATTACAAGAGGTCCACCTTGTCAACTTGAAATATTGTCAAATTAGGTCCTTTGTAAGCAGCAAATCTATATCGTATTCATGTTTAACAATTATATTGATTTCATTTTTTCAGAAACTATAATATTGAATTTGCATGGACCAATAGAGGGCAGTTTCAACCAGGGCTTTGAACCGGTTCAAGGAACGAAAACCAGGAAGTTATTTTAAAATAATGTTAACCGGTTAATACTAGGGGTGCAACGGATCAAGAGACTCACGGTTCGGACCGATCCTCGGATCAGAGCTCACGGATCACGGATTTTTTTCGGAACATCGCAAAAACAAAAAAGACAAGACAAAACTAAAAACACGAGTTTGTTTTTTATTTATTAACTGTTGAATTAAAATACATTAACTCAACTTAAGTGCATCGGGATAATATATGTTTTAAACATAAATAATATTAATAACCACATTATATATTTACAAATGTAATGGAGAACATTGTTTATTTTCATTTGAACATGTATATGTTGCTGCTGTTATCAAAATCATATTGAATTACACACTGCCATATTATACTTCATTTATGTGATTTATTGCATTTCTGAACTATTCAGTTGAGAGACAGACAGACACAGAGACGCAGAGAGAGACCCCTAGTTAATACCGGTTTTATTTTGTTCCTCAAAGGAGTGCACTTTGGGATAACTTCAAAAATAAAACAAGAGTAATTATAAAATCTACGCTGCAGCAGTGAAGTATGAAGCGAGCGTCACGGGACTTTCTGCAGCGTGTTGTTGTGGGTTCGCACCCGTGTGCAACGAGACATCTGCTGTAAAGAGCTACTAGCGGGTCTCTAGTGAGTCGTTGTGGGTTCGCCCCGACATGTATAGCATTAAACAGCTGACAGGAACGAAGCTAACCGTTCCGAGAACAATATTTTTTTTTGTTCTAACCGGTTCGGGAAAGTCAATTTGTTGGTGGAACCCATAACCGGAAACGTTATAATTCTGTTTCTTTTCAGAACGAAACGATTCAGGAAAAATATCGGTTTAAAAGCCCTGGTTTCAAGACAAAACTGCTGACAAGAACACTGACTCAAGTCGATTATTAAATTAGCTGCCCGGTAATTTTATAATCGATTAGTCGATAATCGTTGCAGATCTAATCAGTCACAGCACAGTAGGTGGGACAAGCGGCGTGGAGGCGTGACACCCGAACTCCGTCCACTTTGCGCCAGGCCCGCGCGCAAACTTGAGTATTCGAATGTCTTTACAAATCTGACGTCCCTCGCGGCGGTCCACGTTTCCATGGTGGTTGTTTCTATAGCAGCTTACCTTCCTAGGCGTGGTACATCACCTCCTGGTTCACCCAGCAGTCCATCGTCATGCTGGACCCGGGTGGACCACGGCACATTCAGTCCTTGGTCACTTGCTGTGTCCGAAATCCCTCCCTACCCCCATATAGTGCACTCCCTTATAGGGCACTCGACAGCAACGGCAGAGTTTTCGGACACTAGAGTTGTTATTATGAATTATAATTATAAAAAATAATTATAAAAATTATATAAACATTTGTCTCAAAGTCAGAAGTACTTGCATTATACCTATTTGCCGCAGTCGGTCGCTATTTACTCCCGCTGCGGCTTTTTTTTTTTTACATTTAGGTCATTATTAAAACGTCTCGCAATGCATTATGGGTTAAATTGCTCCGTCTAGGGTACTTCCGATACTCACTACATTTCGCAGTGCTTTGTGGGATACTTTCAGTGCACTATATAGGGTACATGGAGAATTCGGACATCCCTACAAAATCGCGTGCGCTCCAACTGGGGTTGGTTTCTGTCAGCAGGTCAACTGAAAGTTGCGCATGATTCTGGATGGAACTTTGTCAAACGGAGCATGTGGTTCCATTTTGGTGAATTGCTGTAGCCTATAAATTAAGGCTGCGACTAACGATTATTTCAATAGTCGATTGGTTGCCGATTATTTAAACGGTTAGTCGATTAATCAGTTATCAGGATATTTTTCCTTATAAAAAATACCCCAAATTCTCACAGCAAGCAACTATTATGAGAAATGAATCCTGTTGACTTGAAATCTAGTCAAATTTAGCCTTTTTTACCATCTAATGTAACTTACATCTGACAACAAATGTATTACATGTTATTTATACTGTAATATCTTCATGGATTTTGTCATATTCATGTGTTTTTATCAATTGTGCCCATTTAATGTTTCACATTTTCTGAAATTACGAATGAATATCAAATTTGTGTGGATAAATGGAGACAACATCGGCTCAAACCTGCCGAAAATAACGATGATTCCATTCTTTGCTGATTATCGATTATTAGATTAGTTGCCGATTTATTTGGTTATCGATTAGTCACCGATTAATAGTTGCAGCCCTATTATAAATAACATGATGGCGTCTAAATGTGTTGGCATCTGTGACCCCTGCGCAGGTTTGCACTCTTCAGTGCTTCTAGTTCTTAACTAGTTTGACCAATGACTTGAATGTGGTGCTCAATGTTCTGAGCTGATTGACTAAATGGCAATCCGTAGATGTGCAATTTTTATTTTTTACTGATATCCCAATATTGTACAAACCCTAATTATGATGCCGATAAGATGTACGATGTAAATTACCAGTAATTTTTCAAGTTACGAACTAGTGTTGACATCTGCTAAAAGTTGGTTCGCCACATTAGGGTGAACCATCAAGTGCATTGCGGCAAGTGGGGGAAAAGTCTTAGTATTAATGGCGGATGTTATTGATTTTAAAAACTAATAATCATAACCCGGGAGGATGAGGCTTTCCCACAAGGTGCACTAATATTAAAAAAAACAGATTTTCTCTTCTCCAGTAGCTTGAACTCACTGTGCTAGCGTTAGTGGCAGGCCTCTGAACCGGTTCAAGGAACGGAAACTAACAGAATTTTGCGGAATTTTACGAGGAACTGAAACAAAATTTCAAATGTTCCGGAACAGAAACGGAACATTCAAAATACACAAAACTGTTAAATGCTTTTTTGTTCTCTATATTTAACATAACGTATACTATGTCGGTGAGACTATTTCAGTTGTGCATGCATCCATCTTTCACTGGCTGTGTCCGAAATCGCTCCTTACCCCCATATTGTGCACTCACTTATAGTGCACTCGATAGCAACGGCCGAGATTATTATAAAATATAATTCTAAAAAATATAAAATTCAACAATCATCAGAAAGTCAAGGTAACGTCTAAGGTACATCCGATGGTCACTACTTCTTGCGGTGCATTGTGGGAAACTTTCAGTGCTCTAATTTAGGGTACATGGAGAATTCGGACACCCCTACAAAAGGCCTGTGCCCCATATAGTGCACTAGATTGGGGATAGGGAGCAATTTCGGAAACTGCCACTGTCAGTCAAGCCCCATGCATCTGGGGCTCCCTCTTGGGGACAGACGAGGAAGTGAATGTAATGGTGTTTTAAACCCGCTTTCCATGTTAATACACTTGCACTGAAGTTTGGAAATCTACCAAATATTTTTTGTATAAACTATATCTAAACTTAACGTGTGTGTGTTTATGTGTGTGTGTGTGTTTATGTGTGTGTGTGTGATAACTTTAAGAACAAATGAAATCTTAGCGTTCAGGACCGATATTTAGTTTGCCGGAATGGTTCCAAGAACGAAAACGCTAAATGTAGAGCTGCGTGAACCATTTGGAACGGACAGTTTTAGAAATAATTCCGTTTTCACACCCTGGTCAGTAGGGGTGCAACGGATTGCTGTTGATCCGTGATCAGTTTGGATCGCGTGTGGTCCGCGGTCCACACATGTGTACCGCGAACCACAATAATAAAAAATAAAAAAAGGCACGTGCAGTAGCGCTTTTTGTCCGCCAGATTAAGCCATAGCGACATAGATGGTGTTAATCATAGGACGTTTACACATAGAGATGTGCAATGAAAATGGGCCTTATTGCACTTTGTCATGTCAGACACTATCTCATGGTAGATATGATATAGATATGTGAGGCAAGCTGTTTACTTTTTTTTTTTTTTTTTAAAAAGATATATCTCCCCCTCTCCTCTTGAGATTTATTTCATATATTTTTTTTTTACTAAACAAAAAAACGTTAATTTTTGCCTTTTTTGCGATCTGAAAAAGCTGAGCTCTGATCCGAGGATCGATCCGTGATTCTCTTGATCCGTTGCACCCCTACTGGTTAGTGGTGTCTAAATCCTTCTCCTTGTGTGTAGGAAGACGAGGACCCCTGGTGGGAAGCCTAACAAGACGCGCGTCATCTGGGGTAAGGTGATGCGCGCCCATGGCAACAGTGGCATGGTGAGGGCAAAGTTCAAGGTCAACCTGCCAGCCAAGGCCATCGGTCACAGGATCAGAGTGGTGAGCACACGTTTCTCTGCTTCTTTACGCTAGGTTTCCACTGCAGAATTTACGCTAGGTTTCCACTGCAGAATGTATGCTAGGTTTCCACTGCAGAATTTACGCTAGGTTTCCACTGCAGAATGTCTTTACGCTAGGTTTCCACTGCAGAATGTCTTTACGCTAGGTTTCCACTGCAGAATGTCTTTACGCTAGGTTTCCACTGCAGAATTTACGCTAGGTTTCCACTGCAGAATGTCTTTACGCTAGGTTTCCACTGCAGAATGTCTTTACGCTAGGTTTCCACTGCAGAATGTCTTTACGCTAGGTTTCCACTGCAGAATGTCTTTACGCTAGGTTTCCACTGCAGAATTTACGCTAGGTTTCCACTGCAGAATGTCTTCACGCTAGGTTTCCACTGCAGAATGTCTTTACGCTAGGTTTACACTGCAGAATGTCATTTTTACCGTACAGATATCTTCCGTCTGGATTCCGCACGGTATAGAAACAGCGGTTTCCACTAGAGGTGCTCCGATCCTCAGATCGGTGGAGGCCGATCAGACTTATTCCAAAGATCGCAACTCGTGATTTTGTCCCGATCCGGATCGGTAAATGAGTCGGGGAGCGCTGCGCTCTGGAGAGTGGCCACTTTTGTGGGATGATACTCGTACTGTGTAGAGAATTATAAAGTTCTGCTCCACTGATGTGTGTTATTATTTAGGAAGATCGATAAGAACATAACCAGAATAAAGTTCTGCTCTAGTGATATCACAAGCAAAGCAGGATCAGGACATGGTATCGGGTCTCTGTACCGGAGATCGGTATTGGCAAAGTATCGGATCGGGAGCAAAAAAAACTCAGTGCACCGCTAGTTTCCACTGTGGCCGCTACGGCGTGCGGCGCGCTGGTATTCGCGCGTGAACAAACGACGCCCACTTTTCATGCAGCCCGTGCCGTTCAACTGTGCTATGTCTGTGTGCTGTCACTTTGCCATAAGGAGTTCAATCTAGTGGAGCAGACCACGACGGTGACAACACGTTTGTTTTGCTCACTGAATCCGTACGGACCTGCGGAGGACTACGGAAGAAGGAAAAACTCGGCAGTGGAAACCTAGCGTTAGTCATGCGATGTAGCATTTTGTCTTATTTTAACCTGCTGCTCTAATAACACGAGTAGGGATGCACCAATACCAGTATCGGCCCCGATACTCGCTTATGTACTTGTCAAACCGTTGCGATACATGAACCGATGCGTCTCCTGTGAAATGAGTCGGTGCTAGCTATTCTACTCTGACCTATATTCAGGTCAAAAATAATATATCAAATATACGTAGGCTTAATTTTTTTATTTTTTGGCAGGGAGGGGTGGTGGTATCGCCATCGGTGGTACTCTGTATTGGCGAGTATTGAAATTATTGTACTCGTATTGGTTTTCAAAACTATCGGTCCATCCATAAACACGATGACTAGGGTTGCTGCTGAAAATTCTGAAATTGTCTTGACTTTTTATTAGGGATAAGGGCACGATTAATCAAAGTCGATCGTTGAGGATTTGGTTGACCAAACCCCTTTTTGATCGACCAAGGTTTTTTTTTTTGCCTTTGTGAAAAGTTAATATTCTGCCATTTACTGTGTGGTATACAGTGTTGGGTGCAATCCGTTATGACTGACGGATTACTTTAACGCGTTAGTCGGACACAGCCGGCGTTCCCTGCGCGAGGTTAATCCTCCAACAGATCACTACACAACGCAGGCAACAGACTTCGATTGGCTACCGGCGGCGGGCTCGTGTTTTCCCGCTCGGCGGTCCCGGCTGTCCGTTGCGATCGTGCAACGAAGGCGTCAACTGTGTGTGTGTGTGGACGCTTTCGTTGCACGTCTTTGTGTCCGACCGCCGTAGAACGGGTATTCTAGTCCGCTTCAAAATGTATTCCAATCCACTGGAGGTGGATGAGGCGGTGTGTGTATATGAGCAATTTTGAATTTTTTTTGTAGAACAGGTCTAGATCTTATTCGCATTTGGGTTTTATTTTATCGGTAACGGAAAGTAATCTTAACTCGTTACATGCTTCAATCAATAATCCAGTAAAGGATTACTTTTAATGTCAACAAGTAATGTAACGGGATTAGTCAAAAAGTAACGATACCCAACTGTGTATACATCAGGCAACAGATTGAAAATTAATCAGTCAGATTTGATTTAAAATAAGTGATAAGACATTGAATTTTCTTGGATTTCTGCAGGCAGAGTCAAAGTGTAATGTTTGTCTTTTTCTTACAGATGCTGTACCCCTCAAGAGTATGAGCTGCTGGTGGTTGAAAAATAAAAAATATTGGAAAAATAAACTTTGTATTTAATATTTGCCAATACTTTGTCTTGTGTTGCGCACACACACTCGCGTTGTTGGCTTTAATGTTGACGCTATGTTATAAATGTTAGTGTACATGCATCCTAGGGTGAATCGTGAAATTTAGTGTGGTTTTCCAATTTCCATGCAGTTGGAAATATGGGATGTCGTTTAAACTTCCGATCATGTTTTACCCACCTTAGGTTAGTCTTGGAATACGACCCCAACCCCTCAGCCTAAACATAACTGCTCTGAAATGTACTAAACATATTTTTAAATAAAGTAATCCCTCTCAACCATGACAGTAGGTTATTGATATTCATTGGTGTGTATCTTATCTCAGACTGTATTTATATATATTATATAATGTATACATTTCTATTTTTTGCTATACACTGCAGGGTCCAACTCGTGGTATAATCAGAATTCATCCTGAATTAAGTTTAGAACAAACATTTAATTTTTATTTAATCCAATATAGGATTAAGTTTGGACTGCATTTTAAAAAATGTGTTCTGCCAACCATTTGTTCTAAATGTTTTTAATTTTAATCTTTTGCCTGTCAAACGCCCAAAGTGTGTAGCGGACCATTTGTTAAAAATGCAACATTTCGGGGTCCGCGTTGGCCGAGTGGTTATGGACACTGCACCTAACGCGACCCCATTCATGTTAGTAGCGCTGCGTCTACCGCAGTGTCGCGAGTTCGACTACGCTCGTCGACTTGTCTGCAATGTCTACCCCCGATCTCTTCAACCCAGTTTACGACTAATCCTATCCAATAAAGATGAACGGCTCTGACGGCAGAAAAAATAACTTGCGAAAAATGCAACATTTCTCAAATGTATTACAAAAAAACGTTTTCATAAGTTGCATAGCATACTTCCCATTAAAAGGGCTTCAATTCTATGCCACAATGGTGCTTTGTTTGTAACAAGCAACATCTGAAACACACATAGTGGTAAACAGCAGCAGCTCACTTGAACTACAACACATTTCTAGTGCATCTGTTGAGGTAAAGAACAATCTCGGTTAGCCTCAACCCTCGATTAACATATGTCCAATGGTTCTGGTGACTAAAGAACAATCTCAGCCTCAACCCTCGACACATTTCTAGTGTTAGCTGATTAGGTTAGATTAGAACAATCTTGGTTAACCCTCAACATATTTCCAATGGTTCTGGTGAGGTAATGAACAGAATCTCGGCCTCAACAGCATATTTCTAGTGCTGGGGGAGGTAAAGAACATCTGATAAAACATGTTTTACCACAAACATAACTTCAGGATTCCTCAGGGGGCCACCAGTTGAACAGCCCTGACCTAGTATGCCAAAAGTGCGCTTCTCTGCATGTGAGCTGAGGGCTGACAACGTGGGTCACGGGTCACTTTTCTACTTCTGTAAAAATAGAATGCAACATCACTGGTCCACTACTGCTAATCCAGGGCTCCGAACCGGATCAAGGAACGAAAACCGTAAAACGGAATTTTACAAGGAGCGGAAACTAGCAAGATTCCTTCAACTTTTCCGGAACAGAAACGGAACATGAAATCCACAAAACCGGTTAAAAACGTTTTTTTTTCCTCTATATAGTTAATGAGATGCTGGTCTGACACTTTTGGTGTCTCAGCATGTACCAGCGCGGCCCTTAGAGTCCGAACGAACCTTGGCAATGGCTGAGTTCAGCTATTGCCGATGTAAGTTCTCTATTCCCAGCTCCTCCATGAGGGGACAGCCTTTCGTTACAATATTTTAACATCCTATGTCTGGGAGACTTTTTCAGTCCACTTTCACTGTTAGTCGTCAAGCTCCATGTATCTGGGGCGCCATCTTGTGGACAGACGAGGAAGTGAATGTAATGATGTTAATACAGTTCCTTCAGAGCTTGAAAGTCCACCAAATATATTCTGTATAAACTATGTCTAAACGTAACATTGCACAATATAAGGAACTTTAAGAACGAGCGAAATGTTTGTTCCGAACCGGTTCAGGGCCGATATTTTGGTCGTGGAACGGTTCCGAGAACAAAAACCTTAAATATAGACCTGCCTAAACCGTTCGGAACGGAACGTTTTAAAAATAATTTCGTTTTCAAGCCCTGCATAGCAGTATTACAAAACCGTATGTAATCCAGTGTTGTCAGTAGCGCGTTACTCACGTTTTTGTAACGTTTCAAGTAATGAGTAATCTAACACGCTACTGCTCAAAATAAAGTAATCAGATTAAAGTTACTTACCCATGTAACCCGCGTTACTTCCTGCATTAGCTCAAAGAAAATCCAGCATGTTGCACAGTGTGTTCATTATAACTCCCTTTCATTAGTGTCGATTGTAGAAGGTAAAGCTAGTTTATTTTTTCAAGAAGGTTTGACTGAATATAATTGAAAGTAACGAAAAGTTACTAAAGTAATCTAACTTAGTAAATTTTAAAAATAATGTAGCAAGTAATCTAACTTAATTACTTTTTCAGCGGCCCTACTATTTACTCCTGGTCAGGGATGGCAAGTAATGAAGTACAAATACTTGAATACTGTACCCTTTTCTCTGACTGTTAACTTTCACTCAGATTTTAAACGGAAATACTGGTACTTCTACTCCTTACTTTTCCCAAAACAGGCTCGTTACTTTTTTTGCTCACCGATGGTAGGTGGTAGGGATATGTATAGTGTGAATGAGCCAGTAGGGGGCGGTAATGATGGTAGGTGGTAGGGATATGTATAGTGTGAATGAGCCAGTAGGGGGCGGTAATGATGGTAGGTGGTAGGGATATGTATAGTGTGAATGAGCCAGTAGGGGGCGGTAATGATGGTAGGTGGTAGGGATATGTATAGTGTGAATGAGCCAGTAGGGGGCGGTAATGATGGTAGGTGGTAGGGATATGTATAGTGTGAATGAGCCAGTAGGGGGCGGTAATGATGGTAGGTGGTAGGGATATGTATAGTGTGAATGAGCCAGTAGGGGGCGGTAATGATGGTAGGTGGTAGGGATATGTATAGTGTGAATGAGCCAGTAGGGGGCGGTAATACCAACAGATGTTCATTTCAATGTTCGACAGTGGACTATATGAACCTCAAGTGAAGTAAGTTAGGCTAGGTTTTTAACCATTTATTCATACACACATTGTAAAACTAGCATTGAAAAAGTGCATTTCATATACAATTTAATTTCTTTACTTTGTACTTTATACTTTAAAAAATACTTTTTGAGTACATTTATGAGCCTGTACTTTCA
>OMKY01231527.1:0-15391 GCA_900302395.1 Bregmaceros cantori | reverse complement strand
GGGGGGGGGGGGTGCGAGTGGAGTGTGGAGAGGATGAAGAGAGCATATGAAGGATGATGAGAGAGACAGACAGACAGACAGACAGACGGGGGACAGAGTGCACAGGGAGTGAGAGAGACGAGGAGAAAAGGGGGACAAAAAGAGCGGAGCGACAAAGAAAGAGAGAATAGTTTGTGTAAGAGATACAGAGCATATAAAAGAATGAGAGAGAGAAGGGGGACAGACGGAGAGAGTGACAGGGAGACAAGTGGAACGGGACAAAATGATTGGAGAGTGACCAAGAGCGAGGAGAGGAAGGGTAAAAAACATTAAAAAAAAACAATAAAAATAATAACATAAAAATATATATATTAACATAAAAACAATAAAAAACAGGGCAAGAAAACGGTAAGGGATGTTTGGGAGAATGATAGCATTCAGAAGAGAAAGAGAGAGGGGAAAACAATGAAAGACAGAGAGTGAGGCGGCAAAAGAGAGGCAATATATAGTTGTAGAGGACAGTCACATCTTCAAGTTGCTGCAGCATAACATGTTAGACATCTAAGATCGATGAAGCATATTTCCTAAGTGTGTTTCCAGCAAGTTTCTGTCTTGAGTTCCACCCCCATTAAATTCATAGGACAGGAAAATCACAAAGGTGAAAGATGCGTAGACTCACAAGTGGGACGTGACCCGACAGCGAGATTGCAAAGGCGGATGGAGAGAGGCGGTAGAGAAAGAGAGACAAGACAAAGTAAACGATAGAGGAGAGAGAATTCCACCTGAGTCGTTCTAATGAGGTGTTTCCCATGTCAAAGACCGCACAGTAGGAGAGGTGCCGGGCTCTAAGTGGGGCCGCCACACGGTGGTTTTCCCTTTCTGAAAACTCTGGAGGCTGCCGAAGTGTATAATTTAATGTGATGAACGCAGAGGGAACACACAGACGCATGCAGATAGCGGTGGTGGCGGTGGCTGCTGCGGTAGTGGCGGCGGCGACAGCGTCCCAGCTAAAATGGCAAGTGGAATTGTGCAGGCGCCACGCCTGGTGAGCGATTACACGTCGGTATGCCTCTGCAAATCACTTTTATTCTCCTTGCGTGTCTGCGGGCGTCTTGCCAAGGCGTTGCAACACACGGTGAATATGGTTGCCCATCGACGGCATGGCAGCCTGCCGGGGAGACGGACGTCACAGGCGGAGGTCGCTGTGTCACGCAGGTGATCAACGCTGACTCATGATGACGATATTTCAGATCCCTGTGTTGTACCAGGTGTAGCAATATACAATGGCGTGCAAAGCCACTATGAAGTCAACATCCAAATCAGAGTCTTTGCTCGTAGCACATACTGTGTGTTCAAACCAAACGTGAGGCGAGCAAAAAAATTGGCTTTGTAAGCATGTGAAGGGTCGCTTCATTTTATTTTTATCAGGGCTTGAAAACAAAATTATTTTTCAAGCGTTCCGTTCTGAACAGTTCAGCCAGGCCTATCTTTAACGTTTTTGTTCTTGGAACCGGTCCGCCACCAAAATATCGGCCCTGAACCGGTTCGGAACGCAAAAAATGTGTTCTTTCTTAAAGTTCCTAATTTTGTGAAATATTGCGTTTTTTATATAGTTTATACAAAATATATTTGCTGGACTTTCAAACTTCAGTGCAATTGTATTAACGTGAAAACCAAGTTTAAAATGCCATTACATTCGCTTCCTCGTCTGTCCACAAGATGGAGCCCCAGATGCATGGAGCTTGATAACTGACAGTGAAAGTGGACGGAAATAGTGTCCCAGACATAGGATATGTTAAAATATATAGAGAACAGAAAATAAAATGTAAAAAGTAAGAAAGAGAGAGCTACATGCGCACCCTCACACACAAACATACACGCACACACACACACTCTTCACCTGTCTCTCCCGGGAAGAGTAGCCTGGCAAGCCAGAACGAATGATTAGTTCACACGTCACATGTGACTAGAACAATCATTTGGTCTGGATTAAATCAAATCACAGCGCAGTAGTTGTGATAGGTCTACATCTCAATTTGGCACTGATTGGATCGCTCGAACGTGGACGACAACCTGATTTGTCGGCCTTGTTGATCCGGAACCACCGGACCATCCCGTCGCGTTCAATGCATGATGATTCGTTGGTTCTGGCTTGCTAAGCTAGGAGAGCAGTGCTTTGGAGGAGAGTGTCTCCGAGCAGACTGCTCAAGATGGCGCTGGTCGTATGACCTGACTTTGTAATGTTCAGTAGGTGGAAGAGAGACTCCAGGGATGGTGGGTGAATCCATTCAGTCGTTTATTAATATATTCGACAGTGTTGTGTTCGGCGCCACTTTTAGCGGCGCTTCCGAAAGCTTGCGGTAGAGGGCGTTATGCCCTTTAGGCACTGGGTGCTCTGCTTTCGGTAGGGTTGAGCCACGAAGAAGAGTATGGCTAACTGGCTAACGGCTAACACCTGTGGCTCACTCTATTTAACCAGCAGGCGTCGTTCGTTCTGCCTGCTGGCATTATTCTTGGATACCGAGAGGCTGAGTATCTTTTGACTTCCACTCTAGTTAATATTACTCCGCCTCTACCCATGCGGTTATGGGTTTCGGCCGGCAGTCGGGAATCTATGTGTAAACACGATTGTTTACTCCCGTCTGTTGTGCGTAGCTCTCTAGCAGCAAACTTGTAACATGCGACTCAGAGACATTCTGTAGTCCCTTCTCCGGGGAAGGTTAGCAATATATCACACTCGGCGAGTCGTGGCCATCTCGAGCCACGGATACACACGAATCGCTACACGAATCGGTACGAATCCCCATCTGTGTATATGATGCTAACTGGTTCCCCAGACACTCGCATTTACGTTTTTTCTGTCTAGAGCTGAATTGTTTTCGTGAGTCCAGTCTTTACTCACGTTATTTCGGCCAGTATCTCTGGCGTACTGTGGAAGTTCCACAACACTCTCCTTGGGCTTAATGCCTAGTAGGCATTGTATCCAGTAACACCAAGCACGCACCTTTAACATGCATCCACACATCCAGACTCCTTTATTGCATGTTCGATAGTAGTTGTGGACAACTACCAGCGGAACTCATAACAGACAGCTCTCCACACTACTACAAACATTAATTGGTGAGAAACTGGGTCAGACATAACGCAGCATATATCTGAACGCCATGAGTGCGTCCCCGGATCTAATGAAGAGGGGCGTGGTCTTCAGGTAACCCCACACATGGGGCATCACGTGATGGCACGCTAACATATATAAGAACAATTGTATTAACATCAAATATATTATATCATAACACACTACAATATAGTGTTATATACCTCTAGGATGTTAAATAATTATATCTATATATAAAATGAGTGTTACAACCTCAAGTAAAGCAGCACATACAAATCCCACAAAGCGGCACTGGCGAGGCACTGTTGTAGCGGCAGGCGCTCACAACGCTACACTATTTCAACATTGAAAGTAAAAGTATTGTTACCTCAGCAAAATATTACTCAATAAATATAAAAAAGTAGTCATCCAAATAGTTACTCAGGTAAAAGTAAAAAAGTACTCCACAAAAAATTTACTTAAGTAGCGAAAGTACTGTGTAACTTTCGGTAAAAAAAATGAAATAAATTACGACAAATTTTATTTTCAAAATGTAATTGAATGTCCCTTGTTAATTTAAATATATGTATATATAGATATACATATTTGGAATATTGATACGGTGAGATAGAGACTGAGAGAGTGCCCGAGAGGGAGAGAGCGAGTGCGCCCGAGAGAGAGACTGAGAGGGAGAGTGACCAAGAGAGAGGGAGACCGAGGGAGAAAGCACCCGCGAGAGAGACACCGAGTGAGATAAAGAGCGACAGCGCCCGAGAGAGAGAAAGACCGAGAGAGGGAGCGAGAGAGACCACCCGAGAGGGAGGAAGATATGACATCAACATATGTGCCAACAGTTCCCAACTGGTGTCGCTAAAGTTCAAGTTAATATAAAGAGTAGCGAATTGCACATCTCAGTAAAAAGTAGGTCTTTTTCACCTCAAATGTACTTGAGTAAAAGTAGCTAGTAACTTGTGAAAAATGTTCTCCAAAAGAAAACATAATGGAGGCTTTGTAGTTTGAGGTCTGACCATGGCCGTGTTTGAGACGAGTCGTCATTGAGGACAGTCTGACAGAACACTCACTCTGAAAAGAAACAGCTACACACGCCAGCACCAGTATGGGCCTGCTTTGTTCTTGCAACTCTATATTGTGACAATGGAACTGCATTCAATACCACTTCCCTCCATCTTTTTTGTCAGCACTGAAAAATCCCCCCCCCCTCCCAAAAAACAAAACAAAAAAACTTTCCACTTTTCAACTTGAAGCCACGCGATGGGTCTGTTCTAATTCGCAGACTCCAGCACTTTGAATACTTTGAATAGGGCTGTTCCAAGTCAAAAAACAGCAGAATGAAGTTTGCCGCAACTTCCAACAGGCAAAATGTGAATTGTTGAGCGCTGGTTACAGTTACTTACTTACCATTGACTACGTGCTAGAAGGGGAAGTACCATTGCAGCCATTTTTTCAGGAAGCGGTGTTCGTGTGAGATCGTGCAACCGTTATTACAGTAAGTTCATCGCAATCAATCAGAGTATTCCATTTGAAACAGCAGATAGCTGCTGAAAATGTGTAACAATGGTTGTGTATTTGTGTATGCGTGTGTATATTTATGTGTGGATGGATAGCACTAAGGCTTTTGAAAGTACATTTCAGAATCTGTACTTTTTACTTTTCCTGGAGTAGATATTTGGATTACTACCCTGTACTCTTACTCAAGTTGTTTTTAAAAACAAAAAGTAGTTTTACTTTTTCACTTTTGCTATCTTTGGAGAGAGAGAAGAGAGAGGGAGAGTGCGTGTACCTGCATGTTAAATGGCGTTAGGTGGTACCACTCATATCCCATACATTCATTCATCCACCCAACCAGCTGGAGCGTCCAGCTTTGAGAACTTTGACCTGCTCCTGGAACAGATGTTGTGAAGCGAGGACCGGAGCCAAGCGCACTCCTCCACACAGCCCGTCCAACTTATCTAAGTGTTTAAATCCTGGTGCCGAGCCGTGTGACGTATGGGGAGTGCTGTTATGATGTATTAATCAATAGCACTTACTTGGACGCTGTCCCAAGATGTCCCCGCTGCTAACCCCACCTCCGTGCCTCTCATCTATTTCTTCTCACTCACTCTTTGCCCCCGGGTCTCTCTCTTTCTCCCCATCTCTCTCTTCCTCTCTCTCTCTCCATCTCTTCTCATCTGACATGTATACGCTAGTGCCGAAACATGTGACCCTACTCATGCATGCTCTCTCAATCTCTCTTTTTATCTCGATATCTCTCGATCTGTCAATTTCTCTCTCAACCCTCTCTCTCAATCTCCCTCCCCCTCAAATTCTCTCAATCTGCCTCTCGATCTCTCCCTCTCTCAATTTCTCTCTCCCTCTCTCACTCTTTTATCCGCACTCTCTCCATCCTCTCTCCCACACTTCTACCACTCTCACGTGCACGCTTCAGTTCCTCACATCCGGACACCACCAGCAGGAGTTTGAAAATAAACACCTTCTCTCAGCGGAGGCAGCAATGGTGACAGTATGTGGGGGAGACGTATGGTGTGATTTGGGGCTACATGCACACACACACACACACAGACACACACACAGTCACAGACAGGATAACTGAGACAAGTTTTTCAGTTCCTTGAATCCAAATGGAAGACTGTAGAGAGCATAGAATTGTTTTTGAAGCAATCAGAGTTTGAATCTCTCAAACCATGCACAAGAAGTGGTTAGTAGCTGGAATTATTTTCAGTATGTGTAAGTTAAAAGTGGTGTTGCTGGTTCTAGCTTGCTGAGCACTGAACACGGCTCAATAGCACAGCGTTACATCACCACAGATCTTATGCCCCGAGGCTGTGCCTCGAAGCAGGTTATGTAATTAGTCGCGTTGGTTTGTCCCCAGGATAACTGCAAAAGTTGCACAGAAATTGATTAAATTTTGGAGTGTTGTTGGAAATGACCAGCAGAAGAAGTGATTACATTTTGGTGCATTTCTGTAACCTATAAGTAACATAATCGTGCCATTTCCTCTTTTTTTAATGATTCGAGTTAGCTGAAAAGGGGGCTGAGAGAACGGATCTGCAGAAATGTCAGTGTTTTGGTAAAAGTAAGGAGTAGAAGTACAGATATTTCTGTTAAAATGTACTCAGTACAAGTAAAAAGTAATCACAGAAAAAAGTACTTCTAAAAGTACAGATACTTGAAAATTTTGGTGTACTTGAAAAGTACAGTACTTAAGTATTTGTACTTTGTTACTTGCCATCTCTGCCTATACACTACACCAACATCTCCACCGTTTTTTCCACCACCCGCAACACTTAGTGCACTAAACAGTGTTGCGGAAGCTGGATGACATTGACAATGCACACGAGCGTACGCGCGTCATATCGGCTGACGTGCTGTAGTTCTGTTTGTACTCCGACTTACTGGCGACATGCGCAGCTGGTAGCGCGACACGGCAAAACATCACCACGTTATTTCCGATAAGTGCAAACCAGAGGTGTTCAATTTAAGAAAGTACTAAACCTTGACAGTAAAGCACTGAAAATAAGTACACTGAAATATAGTGCACTATATTTAAGTGCAGTGACCCAAGTGCAACACACAATATTCATAGCGCAACACTATACTGTCAAGCTAAGATTTCAAAGTGCATGAAATCGAACAGACAGATGGTGTCAATGAAAGTCAGTAAAAAATTCGCTGATCTCCTGCCACTCTCACCTCACACAATTGTTCTCTCAAAATACATTTGCATGGCGCCACATCTTATTTAAATGTGTATCTATTGTTATGAGATAATGCGAATGGTGTGAGGATTAATTAAAACGTGACCCAACTAATGACACTGAATAACTTGCGATTAATAATTCTCCAGTATGTTTTTTTTCCCCTTCTAATCACAGTGACAACAGGAGCCGTCAACACCCTCGCTATTTCTATTTTACATGTGCAGCACCCTAAGGTGTACACGCTGCCTTCTGCTCAGAATAGCGGATACAACATGACTTGCGGTGGCCAGCTGTTGGATTTGAAGTTTACACTTTTGAAGTGAAGAAAAAGAAAGCAACTGCAGCCATTATATAAAGCGATATATCTTGTCTGAATCCAAGGATCAAACTTCAACAAAATAATTGTGTGTCAACTAAGAACTAAGAAACTAATATACACTGATATACTTTGATTCTAGGGTCGGGGAGGAGCGGACCTCCAGTATATACATATGACCGTGAGGGGAAGCGACCTCGCTCCGCTGTGTGTGCTGTAAACTAAGCCACAGACACAAGTCTATGATGGTTCTGGATGCAGCAGTGTAACCGCCTGTGTAACAGAGCCAGCCCCAGGCATGCTCTTTTAAATGTACTACACACCTCAACAAACAACTAAACATTTCAAAGCAGTGCCACTCATCAGCCACCCTACACGACTCAAGCTGAGTTTTGCGTGGTGTGGGGCTAGCCGCTGGGCAGGCAGAAGGACCGACAAACCTAAATAACAGCTCTGCCATGTTGTTATTGCATTGTATGTTTTCCAAGTACGGAGCAGCGCTCGTTACGCAAGAGTTTGGCTACAAACAGCAACACCGGCACCGCCATCCGACATGTCCCCGCGCCCGCTGCAGCCTAATGGGGTTTAACAGACGAGGACCTCGAGGACACATCAAAGCCGCCACACGGGTCACCTGTGATCGCCTCGCTGGCCGCGTGCGTCAGGGTAGGGACTATCAAACAGCTCTGACACGCGTTGGTCGGGGCCCTAATGAGACCACCCCCGCTGTCCCACTCCCACCTCGCTTCCACTCCACCCACGCGGCACAAGCCCCCGCTCCTCTGAAGATACCCCACTGCCCCTCTCTAGACGTTTGGACATAGAGTAATTACAGCGACAGGGTGACACTGACCTCATTACGGACCAAGGAGATGAAGCTAATGACCTGTGACTGATGGAGGTGCAGCAGCCTTCGCCACCACCATCACCAGCATCGGTGGGGAAGGCGAGCTTTGTGGTAATGGAGAAGCTATGAAGATATGCAGAGATAACGGTCAAAGAGAAATGGTAAGTAAGGGAACTAGTGTGTGCCAGCGAGAGAGGGCAATTTCAAACGGAATGATCGGAATGATGCTGCGTGGCTTCAAACCCAATATGCTTCTCGAATGACGTGTAACGATTTGCTAGTAGACCGACGTGCCAAAGCCAAACACAACGGCGCTGTAAGGTCTCAATTGGCAGCAATACGACACTGCCGCTAAAAACGCACTGAGAACGGTCTGTGGATAGGAAGAGCAGTGCAAAACACACGTAGCCCACAATGGTGTGGTGAATTTTGGGTTCGACGCTCCTCCTTGACAAGTTCCTCGCATCATGCCATATGCCTGCTCTCGCCTTTTTCACCCCCTTTCCACTAATCAAGAAGTAAAAAGCTGAAAATGTCCTGAATGGACCACCAAAAAGGTTTGTGCAGAAGCAGAAGATGGAGAGAGGGAAAGTGAGGTGCCGAAATAAACGTGGTTGACCTGGCAATGACAAAATGTCAGCAATGGCACAGCTGTTGGCTGGATGCTAGATGATTGCATGGTTAATAACTAATATAAAGTATAACTGAGTAAATATCAGTCTGAGAGGGGATGCGCCGCCACGTTGTTGTCCTAGGGAGGGTGTGGGGCGCGTCCCTGGCCTGGCGGTTAAAGACGCTCCACCTAGAGTCGAACCCCATTCATAGTAATGGCACTGTGGCTTAGGATCACAGTGCCTGCAGGCCTGCGAGTTCTCCTCCCCTGGTGAGCATTTTTGTGATGTCTATCCCTGATCTCTTCAACCAAGTTTCCGATTAATCCTCTCAATAAAATGGAAAATAAGTTGAAGAAAAAAGAGCAGGTTGCTGCCATATATTCAGCACATGGAGACAGTAACATTATTAAAATAATCTTAGTATGCGTATGTTGATGATAAGGAGACATTGTAAAAGAGCGAGAGAGAGTGAGAGAGGAGGAGAAAGACTGGGAGACAGAGAGAGAGTTAATGAGAGAGAGAAAGACAGAGTGAATACAAGTTGGATTGAGTATGCTGCCTTCGGAAAAAAAAATGGGGTGGACTTGCCAAGCATTGCCATCTTACATTTCACCATGAATTCTGAGCTGTTTGTGTAAGATGATGAAGATTGCTTGTAGAACATTCAATTTTCTTCTTTCCAACTTAGTTAGCACATTTTCAACTGAGGTGTTTTTCAAACAAATCCACTTCTGCGACAGGCACTGTTTGACTTCTTGTTTTAAGCATATTTTACATAGCACTATGCATTCGTGAGCGATTCAAGACAATATGCAACCCAGATATATCTGTGGATAATGTATAAAAAAATCGCCATGGCCAGCAAGTTAGTAGAGTTACAGGGTTATACACTATGCATTTTAATTTCACACTGATCATTTCATTATTGTTACCTCTGCCAAGAAAGAGATTTTTGGGTACATATGTTCATTTGTTGGTTTGTTTTTCTGTGAACGAAATTACTCCAAAAGTTATGGATTGATCTTCATGACAGTGTTACGACAATCAAGACAATCTTTTCTTCTCAAAATTATTCAAAAAGATATGGACTGTGCTGCAGTGCTGGAGTGATCTCAGTCCATGTATACCACAAAGGTAATGTGAGTTGTGGGTCCCCCACTGACAGGTTTCCCGCATGTCTCCACCCTTCTTTCCCCCCCCCCCACAAAAAAACATTTTAAAAATAGTACGGACGGATTTTCATATTTATTTTATTGTATTTTTTTTTACGAGAGGTGGATATGGAAAATGCATTACAATTTAGAGACAAGGAACTTTTGTTATTATTATGGCGGTGTCCTTATAGAATAATTCACCTTTTTCCCTTGGAGGAGGTTTTCAGAAAACTCCTAGTTAGTAGTCTGACCGTTGGGGCGCCACTAAAGACTTTGCAACCAGCGCTATCCATCTCCCTCTGTCCTCGGCCACTCAAATAGTGTCACTCAGGCTGCAACTTGTCCATTCTTGGATGTCACCTTCCCATCCATCGCTTTCTCTGTCTTCCTCTCCACCTGGCACTGTGCCTTGAAGGTTTATTATTATTATGCTGTCTCTAAATCAGGGCTTGAAAACTAAATTATCTTTAAAACGTTCCGTTCCGAACAGTTCAGGCAGGCCTATCTTCAACGTTTTCGTTCTTAAAGTTCCTTATTAACATGAAAACATTCCGTATTAACATGAAAAAACATGAAAACTTGGTTTAAAACGCCATTACATTTGCTGCCTCGCCTGTCCACAAGATGGAGCCCCAGATGCATGGGGCTTGACGACTGACTGTGAAAGTGAACAAATATAGTCTCCCAGACATAGGATATGCTAAAACGTATAGAGAACGAAAAACAAAACAAAACGTTTTTAACCGGTTTTGTGGATTTCATAATGTTCCGTTTCTGTTCCGGAACATTTGAAGAAATCTTGTTTTGTTTCCGTTTCCGCTCCTTGTGAAATTCCATAATATTCTGTTTATTTTCAGTTTTCTTTTTAGTTCCTTGAACCGGTTCGGAGCCCTTCTCTAAATTGCTTTTATATGTTCACTCTTTTTAACTTTTGCTATTGACTTGTTTTTATTTTTATATCTGATTTCCACGGCCTGTCATACATGGGCAAAAAATGTGTTACTGCCTTTTATTATATGTATGGAGTTGTCAGGCTTATGCGAGAGCTTGGCTATAAATAGGACTAGCTTAGTGCGGCAGATTGCTACAATATTAAATTACCATAATAAATACAATCTACTTTGACATAAAACATGTGGCACTGTTTTTTTTCCATATGTACACCCTGGCTGGAAGGAGACAAATGGATACTCTGAGGATGACAGCAAAATGGGTGTGCGAGCTATCAAGCCATAACGCCGTGAAAATAAACACCGTCTTTCACGCTTCAACATTAGCCCATTTTTATTCTGTGCCGCGGATCGCTTGATTCACAGGCTTGGATTGACTCCATTGGCAAAGGACCAGATACCCTGATACCATGTGCTGTGGTGTTTGCATCACACAAAGGCACACACCACACACACACAATAACACACCTACAGAAAACAATGCCCATAAACACACACGTACACTGCAGCCGAAATCGAAAGACACACAAACTCATAGACACTTATGAAGTGAAAAACAATGTGCTGTACCTGAACACACACACACACAAATGCGTGAACACACACCCACACACACACACACATGTGAACAGACACTTGCAAACGCACAAAAACACACAAACACGCATGCATTTGTTTTCATCAACAATCTGAATGGAGATTACGGCCCTGCCAACTCCCTGTGTCTCTATAGGCTCCCTCTTTCTATCATTCTCCATCATCCTGCCTACACACCACACTATTGGATATCAGCCACTACTACTGATAAGTTCTGGAGACAGAGACAGCATACTGAAAGACGTGTGTGTGCGTGTGTCTGTCTATAAAGCTATGTCCACATGGGAACGTTTGGGTGAATCTTTTTTTCATGTGCCCTTCGTACATCCTGTCTACGGGACAACGGCATTTTGGCTAACCCAAAACGTTGTCACTGGAAACGACAGCATTCCCTGTGTGGATGGTTTTGGGGGCTTGAATGCTATTGAGTCCCATCGCGCCATTTTTTTGTAATTTAGGTCATTTAGTGCATCTTGCAATGCATTATGGGTTATATTGCTTGGACTAGGGAACAACCTTTTGCGGTGCATTGTGGGATACTTTGAGTGCATTGTATGGGGAACATGGAGTATTCGGACAAAATGTTGTGCGCCCCATATAGTGCACTATATATTTTTCGGACACAGCAATAGTTGAAAGGTCGATGAAGTGAGGAGAGCTCACGCCACAGTCCTTGCCTGTGAACTAAGTCACAGGCACCATACCTGCGATGTGTGCTGGTGTCTTACCGACTGTGCCACAGAGCCAGCACACTCATTACATTTTTTAACTAGAAGCACTCAGAGATTGCAAACCTGTGCCGTAGTGGTACAAAGAATAGTACTTTTAGTGCTAGCAGTATGTGTGGCAAGCCATTATCAATGCAAGTGCTCGTAGAGTAGTAGCCTGGCAAAGGATGACACTTGCATCAAATGTACACTGTTGATACACACCTCAATTTAAACATGAACGAACAAAAAGAAGATAGATGGTCCATATCGAGAATATAAATTAAATATTCAAGTCGTTACAGAGACCTCGCAAATCCCGCCGCACATACTCACACACATCAACGCACACAGCGAAGCAGCCCATGTTGATAAGCACACACACAGACGTGTGCATGCTCCGTTGCCGGGCACGGCTGGGCACGCGTACATGCACACGTAGACATCCAGTGGATCGTGGTGTACACGCACGCGCACACGCGGCGAACGTAAACATCCCCACGTGTCACAAGCTTTGCCAGGAGGGCAGAATGCAGGTGGAGCAGCGGTGCGCTCCCCCTGAAATGGAAGGAGGCTTCCTCGCCTGACGTCACAATCTCGTTCCCAATAGCATAACGTCTAGTGACGTGCAATGCGTGAACGATGCTTTGGTGCTGGCTCACCGGGCCAGTAGGAAGCTGATGCTGTTGGACCTAAACAATCACTCGTATTTTTACATGGAAACGTCTCATTGACCACCCCCCGTGCACTAACCAGGTAAGGAACTTTCCATCCATCTATCTGTAGGTGTTGGTGATTAAGTACGATTATGTTGATTGCTGCTGGCACGGGAGTCGCGGCCACATGGCGTGACGTCTCTACGGAGAACCCGTTAATAATAATGAACTATAACTATTATGTTACTTCCGGCTACAAAAATGCACCAAAATTTAATCACTTCTTTATTTTGTCATTTCCAACAAAATTTCAACCAGATCCGTGCTCAACTTTTTCAGTTATCCAGGGGACAAACCAACGCGACCAAAAACATAACCTGCTCCGTGGCTCCGCCCTGGCGCTGGTAATGAATACATTTTAACTCTAGAGGATTAATTTTGAAAAGTTATGTGTGTATATTGCTTGAGCTTGTATATGGATATAAAGCTGACTCTGGTCTGTAGCCGACAGTGGAAAGTGGAAAGAAGGCAACATATCTATTAAACGATTCGGTTCAGGACTTGATATTTTATTACCCATTCTATTTCATCACTAATTTAATGTACGTCTAACTGTGGAACTTGCTAGAAAACCTCACTTTGATAATCTGCCGCGGAACCGATCACGTCTCAACAGGCGTGCTCTCGGAGAGATTTGAAGCCCACTGTTCCCCGCAGCTAAACATGTTGCCAACGCCGCACCCTCCACCCACTCACGCGCGGCACACAGCGCTGACAAACAGCGTGGCTGGTTGCGGACTAAAAGACGTCTATTAACGCCCCCGCGGGGCTGTGCGGGCTGTTCAAGGTGATTAGTCCCCCACGATGTGCAGTCCACGGTGACAGGCGCCCACGCCGCCGTGCCTCCCAGCTGTCTCTCTGCACCCGCAGCTCTCCATGCCGTTGGCAGGCCAGCTAACATGAGGCACCCCCCCACCCACTACCCACACACATACACCATGGAGAGTGCGTCATTTGTGGTTGTCAGGTATACACACACACAAATTCACACAAACACATGTACTTCCGCACACAAACATGCAAAACGGTAACAAGGCCAACTCACAAATGAAACGCAACAATTTAAATCGAGATAGATACGATAGATGCTGCCTCAAGCTCGATCAGAATGAGCTGAGAGTATAGCATTGTTGAATGCAATGTTAGGGCATCTCAAGCCATACTGCAGAGGTTTACGTCCCTAGAGCAGGTATAGTCATGAAACAGTGTGTTCATTTTTAAAAGTGTTTTTTGTTTTTGCCATTTCGTCATGTTATTGACAGTGTTAGTGTGTGGCGGATGACAGAGCAAGGATGAGCGAACGAGCAGTATATGACCGTGAGGACAAGCGACCTCACTGTGCTGCCTCTGCTGTAAACTAACAAGACTATGTATGGAGAGGGCTTGGAGCACCGGTCTTACCCGCTGCACCACAGGGTCGGGTCCTGGTCATTAGCTTTAATAAAAGCAATTTCTACAATTGCCATTACTCAGAATTATCAAACCAATAGTACCACACAGTGGTGGAACTTACCCAGCACCATCATGTCTTGATAATGAAAATGTACTTACTTACTTAAGAGTCAAAAAGACTTAAGTCGTGCTTAGCAATGCCTTAAGTGATGATGCTAACTGTAAAGTGTTACCAAAGGTTGTAATAATACAGACGCACAAATATCTGAAATTGACACACATATAAATACACACACGCACACAGTTGTGCCCGCACACACACACACACACAGTTGCGCAGACACCAGATGATGGGAAGCCGTACTGAACATATATCACACTCCAAGGGCACACAGGAAGTAGTCAACATGCTTCCTGCCTGAATCCCTCAAATCGTCAAGCTATCCCATTACGTTTTCTGCCAGGTCGGCGCAAACTAATATGTTTGATCACCGAGCATGGCTGCTTGTGTGCTCTGATGATGACAAATGTCGCCGGTGTGCTTGTGTGTACGTCCGGTCGTGTGTACAACTGTACGTGCAGTTGGCTGACCCACCGCGAACACCAATAACGACGCATCAAACATGGTTCACTGCAGCAACTTGAGAATGTACGAGGTTGCTGTTGCTCAGTTGGTAGAGCGGCTGGTCATGTTTTGAGAGGCTTGCATATGTCAGCAGTACCCATTCGTGTGTGAATGTGATGTGTATTTGAGTACTTAGCTACATGTAAATATATAAATCCAAGTTATTATTATTATTATTATTATTAATTTCGGACGGTATACAACAACCCACCTCCAACGGTGGGACGGCTCCTTGCCATCCCACAAAAATGTATGAATACCTCAAAAGCGTAAAATGATGTGTCATCGATGTGGTGATGTGGTTAAAAACAGCAAACCTAAAGGCCCCAACATACTTCACGGTGGGGTGGGGAGCAGCCCGCCGTAAAGGTGAACACGTGACCGCCGTCGCGTCGGTTTGGGTAAAAGGTGGTCATAGTCCACATCACCGCGGTGCCCCGCCTCCCTCTGCCCCCCCGGCGGCTCCATCTACTCTCCTCCAAAAAGAGTGCTCGCGGTGCACTCTGGAGGAAGCGACAACAACACCGGACTCCGGCCGCGACCGAGGGGGATGTGTGTGTTGATGTGTGTGTGTGTGTTGTATTTTAAGATTTCCCCCGGGGCATCCAGCGAACGCGACAAGCGTCGTGACTAGAACTAAGTCAAGGGGTTGATGTGTGTGTGTGTGTGTTGATGTGTGTG
>OMKY01231526.1:0-18549 GCA_900302395.1 Bregmaceros cantori | reverse complement strand
ACCGTACAAAATGTTCACCGTGTCGAGCAGCGCATCTGTGCCCGGCATGCCATTCTTGTTACGGTGATGATATCACTGTCCAGGTGATATGTGGCTGTGTGCTGTCCAGAGGGCTGTTGTATTAGCTGGCCACGGAGTGCAATAGACCTTTTTCACAAAAAAAACTACGTCATAAGCGGTGATATCCACTTATGTCTTATCATCAGCTATAACAATAACAACAAAAATAACATTGCTGGTACGGCAGAATCAGAGATGGCAAGTAACAAAGTACAAATACTCAAGTACTGTACTTAAGTAAAATGTTCAAGTATCTGTACTTTTAGAAGTACTTTTTTTCTGTGATTACTTTTTACTTGTAGTGAGTACATTTTTAACAAAAATATCTGTACTTCTACTCCTTACTTTTACCAAAACAGGCTTGTTACTTTTTTTTTGCATTGACGGGGTAGGATAACGTCTATAATATTAGTCAGTTGGGGGCGCTGATGTACCGAGTACAGTCCCAGTTAATAAGTGGATTTCATTTAGTTCCGAGATATAAGATACATTATTTGTTAATTTATTCGAGCAATAACGTTGACAAAATAATGTTGAAAAAAATTACTTTGTACTTTATACTTTCAAAAATACTTTTGAGTACAGTTTAGAGCACATACTTTTTACTTTCAAAAATACTTTTTGAGTACATTTCTGAGCCTATACTTTTTACTTTACTTGAGTAGCTATTTGGATCAGTACTTAGTAGTCTTACTCAAGTTGTTTTTTTACAAATGTATTTTACTCAAGTAAGAAATCCCGGTACTTTTGCCATCTCTGGGCAGAATGGACTGGAGTGGCTTCATGGCTTCCCTCACGGAATTACCAAAAATAAATTTAGCTACAACTATCACGCAGGAATACACCATCACCCGCAAAACAAAGAGTGACAATGAGTACAAATACTTTCACAAAGGATATGGACATCATTTTCAAAATAATTATGATAACTGTTACCAAACTGTTAACTAGAATATTGTTGTTATGACACTGGTCATTGCGGGGGAGGTAGAATTCCATCACAATTGCATATTTATCGCTTAAGCAACACAGAAGTGCAAGAAAGATCTTTGTTGTGGTTTTGGTTGTGGTTTGGACAGAGCTATGTCTATAGTCATCTCAACTCGACAAATTTTGCAAAAATCGAGGCACTTCAGAGAAAAGCATGCCTTGAATTTTGAATCTACACTCACTGAACTCCCAACCTAAGGCGAGAGAGGAGAGGAAGTAAGAGGGGCTGCCAAAGTATGTCTTTGACCTTTTCCAATTAGACTAAAGCCAATAAAATTTGTCAATGTGAGAACTCCTATAACCGCCTTGACTGACTTTTCGCAGGGATATATGGACAACAAATACAGATAGGGAGACAAACAACAAAGCAGCATGCTCTGTATATATATTTTGGCATGTGTTCATATCTTTTGGCAAGTTTTTAAAATGTTTCCCTTTCAATTTTCATAAAGAAATGAAAGTTGGATGCTTGAGATGGCGGGGAATCTAATCTCTAGACATTCTACAAGTGTCCCATATATAATGATTTGCTCATACATGTGTATGAGCAATACTGGCTGGCCATCTTAAAGGGTGTTGAGGGTGTAGCAACGCTATGTGTATGGCAGCATCGTAAGGTGGTAACGATTGCAGTAAAGCACCACACATTTATCTTGTAAAATGGCACACATCCGTGTAAGAGTTGCTATAAATGCATGCCCATTGGGTTGTCAGTAAGGCAGAATAAATGTATATGAACTGAGTTAATGCGCATATTTTCACAACCAACATACTGAGAGCCTGAGAGAACCACAACTGGGTTCACGTATAAAAATACTCTAATGTGTTTTTAAGCAGCACCAGTCGATCCTAAAGATAGGAACAAGCGTGCCGATTTGTGTGTGTGTGTGTGTTGTGAGTCTCTGCATGTTTAACCAAGGGGTGATGTCCCAGCTGATTGCTAAATTTCATGTGCCATAGACATCCAGAGCTCCCAGCCAGCAGACTGGTATTATCGGGACCAGCACACGGGCATCGATCACGCGGACGTCCCATCCTGACTTGACATCCTCAAGAAAGATGTGGGAGCTGGAAGCTCTTTCGATCTGAAACTCTGATGGAAGCTCGTCTGAGGACGACCGAGAGAGAGAGAGAGAGAGAGAGAGACCCTTCACGCCATGAATGACCTGTGCCAGAATGCCGAATCAACCCTTTGAGTGTACCCCACAATTTCATAAAATATTATTCTAGATCTCTCTGCTTATGAGTTTTTTTTTCATCTAACAAAATGTCTTTTGATGTCAATGGAAAAAAGAGTTTTAGCGTGAAAACAAATGGCGCATTGTTGGCGCTGGCCATGGTGCTGAAGTGGAACTTGAAAGGATCCGTGTTTGTTCCAATAAATGGATTCTGAATAGGACCTCAGACTTATTTGAATGTGACGCATGTTGCTTCTATCCTCAACATTTTGTTGTCGCTCCATGGTTTGGGTTGAGTTTTGTTAGGCTGATCTGGGAGGACTTTAAATGAACAGAATTCCAGTCTGTGGAATTCTTTTATTTCCATGTGCACAGCCATTATTTAGTCCTAAATAGGCTTAGGTTCAGAGAGTTTTTAAACATGCCAATGCCAATCCATTGTTCATTCAATCCATTGAATTTAATTCATATTTATTTCTAAAGAACATATTTCTCATAATTCTTATTTAGGCTGAGTGTGTTATACATCCCTCTCTCTTCCAATGTTAAAGAAGATTTTTACTGTTTGAAGGTCCACCAAAATTATCCACAAAATGATACCTGAACTTACAATGCAAAAAAGAGTGTCTACACTTTAAAGGGAATATTGTGAAATATGCCTCAAGAGCCGACACTTACTCTTTGGCATTAAGTATCTGCTACAATCCGTGATAGTGAAATGTGTTTTCTGTAATACATTATGAAAGTTGTGGTGCTGAATGAGTTAATATAGTACAAATACACAAGTTTACAACGCAACTTACACACGCACAGACACACACGCACATTCAATAGGACGCCATGTGTCACATGAAGCGCAAAGCAATGAGCTGGACAGCTGGGTAGAGAAGGCAAGGTCAGGGCTCATACGGAAGCACAATGAAAAAACACACACACACACACACCAGTATGCTCTCAAACACACACACACAGACACACATGTACAACACAAGTGTTTTTGCGGTGAGGACGTCCATGTTTGCGGACCTTAACACAACAGGAGTCAGTGAGAGCAATGTTAGGGTGCCACCACGCTGACACCGGCTGGTCCGTGACTAACGACTCCCCGGTGGTCTGCAATTGATATGACCAGTCTGTGGCCATACTGGCTGCTGGTGTGTATGCCGGCTGTATGTGGTTGTGTTCTTGGGCTCGGAGCTTCAAGTGAAGGAGAAAAGGAGGAGGCGATGACAATGGAGGAGCAGAGCTGAAGGTTTTCGGCAAGGCAAATTCAGCTCAAGAAAGAGCTCGGAGAGAGCAAGACCTTCAAAGCGTCATTGCAAGGGAACCATGCATTGACAGATAGAAATATGGATTGTTACTTACAGGATTGGGAAGGTTACTTTTTGAAAGTAATGACGATAATAATAATAATGATAATACTAATAATAATAATAATAAATTAAGATGATATCTTTCAAAAATCAATGTTAGGGGTCCGCGTTGGCCGAGTGGTTATGGATACCGCACCTAACGCGACCGCATTCTCTTCAACCCAGTTTTCAACTAATCCACCGACGCTTGAAAAAATAACTTTAAAAAAAAATCAATGTTGCTTCTCGGAAGGAAAAAAAGGTAAAATAACCAGGAAGGAATTAATTGGAAAAAAATTAGGGAGAGAATATGGATTTTAAGATCTCCATTGTTATGTTATTTTTATTGTTGTAGTTGTTTTGTAAGTATATATATAGCTTTTATCTTCGTATTATATTACTGTACCACAGTGCTGATGTCAGTCAAATCCCATGTTTGTGTGGCAATAGCGTGATTCTGATTGTTACAGTTACAAGTTAAGAATCAAAAACTTTTTCCCAAGGGCAATCTGGCATGGAGTCTGTGGGGGGGGACACGATTCATTCCACCAACATATCGGAGCATTTGGAACAGCCGCTCTACCAACTAAGCTACAGCTCAGAAACCCTGGTCAGCCTGGTCCCACGCCTGCTAAGTCTCTCCTTTCCGGCCTGAATACGAATCAACAGCCACCAGCCTGCGAGCACATTTGTCTTGCGACTGCAGGCTATGTGTGTGTGTGTGAGGATATGTCTGTGTGGGAGGCCGGGCCAACCAGGATTTTCTGGTCCTGATGAAACCCGATGAAAAAATCAGGACAATGAGAAGGATATGTAAATGATGCCGGGGGTGATGGGGTGACGGCTATTCAGTGGCTCACACTCTATATTTATCCTTAACCCCTTTCACTCTCTCTTTCATTAATTTTGCCTCAATCAAAAGATAGCCCTTTCTATCTTTGAATGTAAAATATCTCTTTCTGTGATTATGACTGATATCTTAATCAGAATCAGCTTTTTTTTTTAATATGATATGATTTATGATTCGATCTTTATGATCTGTGCAGCACCCATCATCAGCATTTCTTGGCAAACGGGAACTTACACAGCCTAGGGCCATTGTCCTATTAAAAAAAATGATGGTCCAGTTTAATGCAAACCTACTGGGCGATGGGTAGCCATGCAGGTTCAGGATGCCTTCAATTTAGAATAAACTACCCCCACAGTGTCACCAGCAAAGCACCCGACACCATCACGCCTCCATTCTTCACGGTGGGAACAAGGCATGTAGAATTAATCCGTTCACCTTGTCTGCGTTGGACGAAGTCACCGTGGTTTGAACCAAAGATAAGTCTCGTCTACTTGTTGCCGGTCCTTAGCAGTGGTGTCCTAGCAGATCTTCTACCATGACTGTCTGATTTACACAGTCTCCTCTTAAGGGTTGTTGACGAGATGTGTCTGCTGCTAGATCTCTGTGTGGCATTGACCAGGACTCTAATCTGAGCTGCTGTTAACCTGCAATTTCTGAGGGTGGAGATGCGGATAAGCGTATCCTCTGCAGCAGAGTTGACACTGAGCAGCCCGCAGCATTTGTAGTCCAATAATGATTTTTATTTTTCATTCATTTAATTTATAAGTCAATGTTTCAGCATGTGACTCAGCTCAAAGCAAGTAAACAACTCATTTTTCAAATTCTGAGAAAAATAATTATTTTCTGTGTATTCTTGGTCGGTAATAGGGCAACTTGAGGTGGGGTGGGGGCATTTTGATAGTCGCACATGTGTTGAAGTATATGTACGGTGAAGTGGAATTCCTTAACCCCTCACATCCATTCTATTAAAGTAAATTTAATAGAATCACTTTTATTGCCAAATAATAGATAAAACACAACTGGAAATTGACTTTGGTTCACACCCTGGTACAGTAAAAGTAAAAATATAATATAATAACACTGTGAGAAAAAAAAAAGTATACTATATATAGTATACAAGTCGCACTGCAGCGTGAGGTGGCTGGTGCTTCTCTTAATCTTCAATAGGGAGACAGCTGAGTGGAAAAAACTGTTTCTGGATCTGGCAGTTCTGGTGAGCAGAGCTCTGATGCGCCTGCAAAAAGGGAAGGGAGTGAAAAGGTGCTGTGCGGTTTGACAGGGGTCAGATGCAATGTTCCGTGGCCTCCCCTTGACCCTGGATTCAAATAGGCTATGGAAGCAGGGGGGATCCGATTATACTCTCGGCAGTCTGGACCACCCGCTGTAATCTGCAAATTAACTGTGGTAGCCCACTCCCATGGATGAATCAATAATGGATCAAGACTTTCAAACTGTCAATCTTACGGTGCTTTTGCATTGGAGTTTGGTGACCCTTGACGCGGATGTCAAAATTCCCGAAAATACCATGTATGTGGATGGGAAGAGATGCGGCATTGATGCGCGGCGCAAGAATTTGCGTCCAGCGACCAGTTGCCGCGTGACGCGGCGGCCAGGCCGATTTCATTCGGGAAACGAGCGAGGCGGTAGACGCGAGAGTTGAAACGAGTGCCGCACGGGGCACTGGTAACACTTCACACACACACACACCGTGGGTGGGGGCAGAGGGCCGTGTGTGCTCGAAGCTTGCAGCAGGAACCAGCCGATTCACCGTAGCGCAGCCGACTCTATGGGCGCAGTTCTCCCCTGCCCTCCCAGCAGGAAGCACCGTGCCCTCTCCGTTTGCAAAGAGCGGACGGGCCGCTTGTCACGAGCGTCAAATTAAAACACAGCTGACATGCGCGCATATTTAGACTATTCGCACCGACTACAAGCATCACCAAACTCCAATGGAAAAGCACCATTATGGAAATATTGCTCTTTGCCTGTTCGTCCGACCACGATGGGGCTCTCAAAATGTCTGCCAACCCGAAGACAGTCAAAAATTCTATCCCACTGGAATTCTACCTAGAGCACCTTTAAATCATATATGTACAGTATATAGTAGCAGCAGTGCTCCGGGAATATTGTCCGTCACACACAATTCAGCACGCATCCCACCATGCGGCACAAGTCACATTGATTTTATGTGTGCTTGTCACTCTATTGCGTTCCATCTCTCGCTGTCTCCTACTGAATAGCCTTTTGCTGCATCGCCCTATATGTTGGACCATCAGTCTTTGGCCATATATTTTTATTTCCCTTCATTCTCTTTCTATGCCTCTCCCTCATTCTGCTGCTTGCTTTTTGTTCACAGCCTGCATTCCATATTAGTTTGAGCGTGTGTGTGTCCGTGCGTGTGTATGCGCGCTCGCTCATGCCAGTTAAGTCTCTGTCACTCAAACCCACTAAGATCTGAAGGCAACAGAGCTAAATATCATTGGGGTGGGGGGAAAAAACATCCGAGGAAGTGAGAGAGGCAGAGAGAGTGATAGAGAGAGACAGAGATAGAGAGAGTGAGGGAGAGAGGGAGAGCGGCCCAAAGGTTCAGAGAAATTGGGCCAGGGATGATTGCAAATTGTGTGTGTAATGGGTGGCACCCAGGAAGCTGTATTATCTGTCATGGGAGAGGAGAGCCGGTCTCGTTTGCGTCCCCACTTTTCTCAACGGCGCTAGATCGCCGCCGCTAAGAGGCTGCTAGCATTACTGACCTCATCACTTAAAACTGCTATAGCCCCCATACATCACTAAACACACAAACACACACAATTCCCCAGAGTGTACACACGCAATGTAATGTAAGGCTGTACATATAAACAGACAAGCCAAGATGCCATATGTCTCTAAAGACAGCACACACCACCTTTTGCTGGAAACAGATTATTAAAATATTTTATTACAATTCAATGCATACATGCCACCTCAAACAAAACAAAAACATGGTTAGTGATTACCCTGGAAATCAATACATTGAAACGCATCTAAAATCTGTATTGGATGATCCCATTTTGGTTTGAAATATCTCTTGTGTCAACACATCAGCATCAAAGCAGTCAAAGAAGCACGAGAGCTGTGAAAAAGAGTTCTGCCTATCCCTCCACAATTCCGCAAAATTTGGAATTTCAAATCACAAAGGAAAGTAAATTCCTTCATCTGAACCTGTCTGTCTTGATCGCGCAATCGGTATTGAATGGTCACTCGAAGACGAAAGCTTCCCGAGGAATTAACGCCATGGTGGGAGAAGAGAATTGGAAGAACGGTCTCCAAAGGCTGAAAGAAACAAAGAGTTTTGATGGAAGTTTGTGCGCCATGTCACATCAACAGAGTGCCATGGAGAAGGCCAGGGGAGACTGTCCACTGGCTGTTACTAGACTACACACTTGAATTATTGGCATTGGTTATAATAATGGCCTAGCCAAATATCTCAGGTGCGTTGTGGTTTTTGTATTCCTTTTCCCAGGCTGCTAGTTAATCATTTAATTGCAAATCGATTTCAAGCAAGATGAATGAATGAAATGTATTTAACGACAGACAGTACAGAGCCATTGTTCATTTCAACATGTTACACAGCAAAATAGATGGCATTCATTGCATCATGTTACATGAGTCATGAAAAGATGGATATACACAGGATTAGCAAGTGGCTAAATTACACCTGGCTGTAGGTGGCTCGATGATTAGAGTTCATATAGGGCGCATGAGGTGCGCGGCGAGGACATTTCGGACCCCTTAGTGGGGGGGGAGGGCGCGATCGAGGCGTTCGAGCTCTGTGTGAGTGAGCGGTAGTTGCGTTACGCACATTGCATCAACCATTATTTTGTATCTGCATGTGTCACTTAACAGATCATCTGTGTAATATTCACAAAATATTTATTTGTGCCCTAGTTTACTTCATGACCATCATCCAACAGTCTTGAAGCGGTTTGGATCAAGCAGGACAAGCCTCTGGTTCTTAGAACTGACCTCTTATACTATCTTAATGGTATAGGAACATACAGAATGCTTCAGCAAAACACCACCACCAAGAACGAGAGATACCCATGTTGCGGCTGAACCCACGTACCCTACGGATGAACCGCATATTGCGCAGCTGACACACCGGAAAAATCACATTTAAATACATTTGGGCGGGGTCCGTGTTGGCCGAATGGTTATGGACACCGCACCTAACGCGACCCCATTCATGTTAGTGGCGCTGCGTCTACCGCAGCGCCCGCAGTGTCGCGAGTTCGACTACGCTCGTCGACTTGTCTGCAATGTCTATCCCTGATCTCTTCAACCCAGTTTCTGACTAATCCTATCCAATAAAGATGGAAAAACGGTGCTGTCGCTGTAAAAAATAACTAAAAATATAAATACATTTGGCCATTATAGTGGCTCTTTAGTGGTGCTCTCATTCATGCCAGATTTCAAGAGCTACTCAAACGAAAACTGCAAAAAACAAAAACTACATGATTTCTAACCACCTCTGAGAATTTAACTTAACATTAGTATGTTGGGAACATACTAATTCTCCCAAGAGCCATGTTGTAGTAAGCAAGATTATAATGATAATGTTAATAATAATAATAATAATAATAATAATAAAAATACACAATTTTATCATTATACATCCTAATGACATTTACTCTGCTCTGTTTTCTAAAATCCTTATATTACATATGCGTGCAAGTGCTTATGTGTACGCCTGCAGGTGTATATGTACGTTTGTGAATGTGTGCACTGTTCTGTATGGGCTGCCTGCGGCTATAGTTCCTTTGTCTGCCCAGGTCTCTGAGCATTAAAAAGGAAGCATGGCCTCCCAGCCCAACAGCACCTCACCTCGCCACCCATCACCCTGACACACTCAGCGACCCAGCTTGAGGTAGAGCAATATTTAGTTGGGAGAGACGTGTGTGTGTGTGGGGGGTAAATACAGTACCCACAATTCAAAACGCTGTTTTGACCAAATAATGCCATAGAGTGTAATGCGTAGAAGAAAAGTGAAACTAATAATAACAATACTGATAATAAATCTTTATTGTCCACCGGTGTGGAAAATTGTCTTTGGCTCACCGTTAAGCAGACATTGCAGATTTGACAAGACAGGAGACAGGGGAAAACATCTGCACTAAAAGAACATCAGCTATGGTGCCATTTTGTCATTCTATGATCAACATCATCATCATCATCCCATCATCATTATCATCATCATCATCAATACTGTTACATTAAGAACATTGCTTGCTCTATAGCAATATATATATATATATATATTTTTTTTGGTCGCTATATGAATTCTGTAGCACATCTCGTTCAAAACCTGAAATTGACTCGAAAGAGGATGTAACTCATCAACTGCAATATTCAGTGCTTTTTTTCTACTGCCTCTCTTTATACAGCAGACTTGGGGGCTTTTGAGGTTTGCCAGTGATTTTGCAAGGCATTGAAACAATTCTCTATCTATCTATATCTATATATATATGTGTGTGTGTATATGTGTGTGTGTGTGCAATCTGTCGATCAGCTCAACATGCTGCATCAGTTCGCCTAAGAAGACGTTACAGCGGAAATGAGTAGTCAACAATACTCCAGAGCATGTGCCAGCAGGCGGCAGCTAACACATTTTAATAGCCTCACACCCGAAAAGTCTTGTCGGAGACCTGGTAACGCTGCTGCTCTTTGCTCTGGCGAGGTGGAGGTAGCGGAGGAGGCTGGAGGTGTGCAGGCAGGATTGGGGGGAATTTGTTCAGAGCACACAATTTCGAGGAAGGACAGAATAGTGGAGTCCAGCTGTTTTGAATCAGGGGAATCAGTTCAGAAAGGAGAAAAAGTGAGTGGATTTTAGGTTTGAGGAAATGGACTGTGGATAATGGAAATCATGTAGAATGATCCCCCTTCTCATAGGACATAATGGACTGTTCACCATGGAATATATGCATGAGCGTGAATGGAAAATAACAATTGTTCTAGCTCCAATTTCAAATATGTTCAGCAGTAGCACAGAAAGGGAAAAAAATGTTGTGCTCCAAGTCATATGTATGCAAACGTGGACATTCTTTTCTTCCAAGCTTACATAAAACACAGACTTACTGCTAAAGATCAAAAGTCATATCTCTGGGGCTGGACCCGTGGCATAGCGGCTGAAGACGCTGCGCCGAGAGGCAGCCCCACATGTAGTCTTGTCACTGTGGCTTAAGACCACAGCGCATGCAGCGCCATGAGATCGTTTCCCCTGACGGTCATATACTGCACGTCTGCTTGTACCTCTCGTCCCCCTAAAGGCCGATTCATACCCTACGTGTGGCCAATTACGTACGTAATCCGGCCATACGTTCCTCGCGTTGCCGCCTTCATACCTATGATGGTCTTTTACGTTACCGTGTGCATTGCTCCGTTTCATGTAATCATTCGCATGTAATCATAAGGTCCCAAGATCCGTGTCAATTTACGTACGTAATCTACAGAGAGAACGTGTGAAACGTTCCATCCGTACCGTGTCCGTATCCGTAGTTTACGTGAGGTATGAATGGGCCGTAACGCTGTCAATAAAATGAGAAAATAACTATAAAACATAGGGTGGATTGCCCTAATGTGGGCCCTTTTTGCCGCTTCTTAATGTGGGACATTCAGTTGTCTAAAGTGGGACGATGAAATGTAGCTGAACGGTTGAACTTAATGTGAGGACACATTACCATACTTTGCTTTTACCATAGTTTCACTGACATTAATTAGTTTAGGGAGGAGCCAGAGCCACTGGAGCTTAGGCGTCCTACAATAGGCAGTGTCATTTGTAGAATGTAGAAAATTGCAATCACTTTCATTCATTTCATTGCAATCACTTCTATATATTCATATACAATTTCTGAAGAATATTTGGTGGACATTCAACCAGCAGTGCAAATTCTTTGTGTTAAAATGCTTCGCAGTCGCTCATTAATATAGCTGTACTGGGAAAAAGTCTGCTCTAGGTTGAAAGTGCAGGGGAATCTTTGGTAAATTCATTATTTCTTTTTTTCCCCTCTCTCTTTTTTTAACTGTGTCTGCACAGCAGGTGGCACTGATTGCAGCTGTGTGGAGATCACTCACCTGTCAACCTGTCGGCCCCGACAGCTCAAGGACTGGCCAAGGGAAGGTGGTGTTAGCCTGCAGGCCTGCCAATAATGGGCCGGCGTGACGGGACTCAGGTGCCATCAAGGGAAGCTGTCGACATTTTACCTCCAGTCTCCACCAATCCCAGTGTTTGCCTTCTGATTGGATGGCCGGCAGGGGCTGGCCTCATTCCAGCCATCAAATGGTAAAAAGTTATCTTGACTCTTTCTTTTTTTTATTTTTTTGCCTTCGCTCTTTTGACACTGCAGTGCATTGCTGCAATGTAAACATTTTATAGATTGTCACAGACACCTCATTAACATAACATTTAATTCAAGTTTCAGCTAATGCACGAAACTAATGAATGAGTATATATATATATATATGCACCGTTTTTCATTCTTCATTGAGAGATAGCTATTGGATTAAATCGGAAACTGGGATTCGTTCTGTAGCCCTTCTTCAGGTGTGGGTCAGAGGAAATAGTGTTAAACAAAGGTATACAATATTACAGTATATTTTTAAAGGACAAAACCTTGTCTCATTAAAATCATGGTTACCAAATGCCTGATTAAAATAGCAAAGCACAGATTGTATGTCTTTTTTGTTTGATTAAAAGTCTAATTATATAAGGCTAATTTGGAAACAACCTAATTATCATTGTTAACGCATCTGTTTTGATAGTAGGTACATTGTAGTTTGTTTAGTGAACTCTGGTGTTTGACCTTATGTGTTTTTATGTGGAGTTTACTATTTCAGTTGTAACATTTGACTGTATCATGATACTGCTCCCTTTGACATTATTCCCATGTGACTCTGATGTAACAATTCAACAAGACACAAAGTCTAAAATTGCCTGTCTGACATTTGACAAGGGGAAAAAAAAAATCATCTAG
Organism: Bregmaceros cantori; assembly: GCA_900302395.1. Taxonomy (NCBI): domain Eukaryota; kingdom Metazoa; phylum Chordata; class Actinopteri; order Gadiformes; family Bregmacerotidae; genus Bregmaceros; species Bregmaceros cantori. The sequence goes on along the minus strand of OMKY01231526.1, from coordinate 6,116 downwards.
CCCCCCAAACTGCTGGTGGTGCCCATCATCTGAAACTAGAACTGAGTGTCAAAAAAGTGCCATAAAAGTGATCTATCCAATGCTTTATATAATTTCTAAATTTTGGGTAATTTTGTAGAAGAATTGCAAAAAAATGAATGGGCTGTTCCTTGGGCCCACCTCTCGTTAAAATTCCATGAAAATCTGTCCAAAGCCTTTTTTTTGAAGTTTTTTTTTTTACAAACACCAACAAAAACATACATCCTGGTTGGAGATAATGAGTTAGGCTAGTAACCATACAACAATTACTAATAATAAGGCAATTCCTAAGTTGTTAATTATTATATACCACTATATCCGCTAGCAGCAGACTATGCACAGATAGATTAGAGATAGTCTCTCCTACTGCCCTCAAGTGGGCAAAGGTAAGGGCGTATTCAAACCAACGTGTTTATCCCGGGTCCGACCTGTTTTAACCAAGATGGAACGCGTTTCCGAGTTGTCCCGGTTGGTATGAATGCGGCAAGCGGGTCCGAGTCCGCGCTAAAACATCCGAGCCGGGCCCTCTGTAAAGCGTGGGGCTCGGCCCCGTGCTCAACCCGCTTATAACGAGCTGTGACTCGGGTCTGCGCGGTGTGAAAGCAGTCGCGCTCTGGCTAACGCTGCCGAATTTTTAACAGTACTGTAACGACAGCGCAGCTGGATTCATGACCGAATGCACCTGCATTTGTTTGCATGGAAGAAATAATGATATATTCAGCACTAATAAGCTAAAAAGAATACGGCATATGTGTCGGATCAATGTACATTATTTGAATAGATGTGAACTACAGTCTACAGCAGCGTCTCATCTTAAGGTGCGTGTGAGTGGATCGCGTTTGTATAGTGTGCGCATATGTGTGCGCGTGTGTATGTGTGTGTTTGTGTATGTATGTGTGTGTGTGTGCACTCGCGCGCACGTGAGCGAGTTATTATATTTAATGATTCGACTCGCCCTCCCCTCTCCATCTCCCGCCGTCATTATTAAATTATTATCATCATTATTATTATTGTACTTTCTCTGTCCTTTCCGATATTTTAACCTCCCGTCCGGAGCGTGCGCGCCGTGCACACACAGGCGCACACAAACACGAGAGAGAACATTTCCCGCGGCTGTTCTGATACAGGTTCCGATCTGTCCCGCCACCTGAATGGTGGAAGAAATGCCCAATCAGCGAGCGACTGCAGCAGACACGTGAACTTGTTGACAAATGCATCTCGGTTGTTTAACTGGAGGTTTGAACGCATCCGCGCCAAAGCTATTTCGAGAAACAACCCACGCTGCATGGCACTTCATCCAGGAACCAACCCGCGACAAATTTAAAATGCGGTTTGAATACATCCTAAAAGTGTCTTTCATAGATATGTATTAACAAATTTTCATCACGAGAAAACCACACATTCTTACTACAGAAGCATATACGAATTGAAAAAAAAACAACACTTTTTAAATACACACATGCATATATATATATATATATATATATATATATATATATATATATTTCTCACACCACTTGCACTTTCACCACAGCATCACATCCAATGAGCAAAGAGGGAGGGCGTGGTGGGATGGGGGGGTGTTTAACTTCCTTCCTTTGTCTGTAGACTGTAGGGCATGCTGGTGGTGGTGGAGGGGGTGTAGAGAAGGGGGAGGGCGATAGAGAGACATGATTGCCTCCCTTCTCTGGCTGTCTGTAGAAGGGATTAGATGGAGGGTGGCTGGCGAGCCCCTCTGACCTGGTGCTAGATCCCTAATGGGTTTCAGGAGGCTGAGGCCAGCACACAGCTGGGCTCCACAACAAAGTCATCACAGACACATAGACACACACACACAGAGGCAGACATGACGAAATGCATGACGCCCACCCACGTTTGCGCGTGGACACACAAGCAGACACGCGACGTACATGAATGCAGACAAGCATGCACACACACACACACACAATGACACGCACAACCTCTACCAGATAGCAAGACATGCATTGGAGTAAAGGGGATTGGTTTGGTTACCACGCAATTATTTATGTATCATTCAAAAGGCTAGCCTGGCGAGCCAGAACCAACGCTTCGTCCAGATGCTTGCCTTGGGTCTGGGAAAATCAGGTTCGGTGTTGGTACGAAATCAATCCACCAAGCAACGTGGACGTGGGAGGAGTTTGTACGCGCCATGCGAGACGTGGGCAGAGTTTGGTTGTCACTCCTCCACGCCACTTGTCCCACCTACTGTGCTGTGACTGGATAACACAATTTGATTGACACTTTTTTTTGTCAAATCCCCCGAGCCGAATCCCCCGCCCTCTGAAGAGACAAGTACAGACGGAGGTGGGAGGGAGGCTTGCGAAAAATGAGGAGACCGACCCACCAAACTGCCACTCTTAAATAGTCGCCGGTAGAGACTGATTGGTGCTTGCCCGGTCCGGGGGCGTACCCGAGGAATAAGCGGTTCCCAAAACCGAATATGGACCGGGCAGGGAGCATACTTGTGTGTGATCATCACCCCCGAACAGAGCCATTACATGACTACTATTAAACTACGGTAAAAGCAAACAATGGTAATGTGTCTAACATTACGTTTAACTGTTCAACACTACATTTTACTGTTCCACCTTAGACAACTGACCCGCATTAGGAAGCTGCAAAAAATTGCCCACATTAGGGCAATCCACCCTATGCATTATGGCACTGTAAAATGTTTACTTTAAACAAAATCATTCATCATTCATTTATGAATTTGTGAAAAAAAATGTTGCGAGCTGGTTGTCTATTTGCGCACCACCCGGAGCAAAACGCCGGCAGAGCGCGCGCCCACACACAATCGGTGATCACAATTAATCAAATTGGACACCTCCCATATAAGGACATCCTTGACACCTTGCCAATGCGTCTACCGTCACAAGGCATTACTCCAGTAAAACTGTTCACCTCTTTGTTATTTTAAGTCTGTCTGCAAACTGGTGTAACTGGAGATAATGTTGTGTGTCTCCAGAGATAATGTGCCTCCAGATATCCCCCCTGCAGAGAAAAACCCTCACAGACGGCGGACACCTACCGTTCCTGAACTGGGAATTCAAAATGTCACGTCACAAAAACTGTTTCTCCCCCTGCTGCCATACGGCTCCTGAATGGCAGGTATTGCGAGCTGGGATCAGAGGACGACGTGCAGCCGCACTAGTCACTTTCTGTCCCCCATCATTACCACAAAAGACAGTTTAGGAAACCCCCATTTCCTCTCCACTCACACTAAATCCCACATCTCACCCTGTCTTCAATGTGTTCACCGTTCATTGACTGTCATGACTGTCATACTCTCTGATAAACTCTCTCTCTCTCTCCCTCTCTCTCTCAAAGTATAAAGATACATTCTGCCTGTATATAAAATTGGCCTCAATTGCAGACAGTTTCTTATTTCTAGCCTCAGAAATAAGTTACAGAGGCCTTCTATTGCACCGACAACCTCCTCATGAGGCCCGGGCCCCCTGGTGTTAAACCAAAGTAATTTGAAAGTAATTTTCTGGCTCATAAACCAGAGTGCAAATGTGTACAATTATATCCTTGATTTTAATCCCTTCATCAAAAGTCTTCCATCGAGGAGAGTTGCAGGGCCTATACACACACTCACACACACACACACACATCCCCTTTGGTTTTCACAGAGAGGCAATTGCTACGCGACCTATACAGAATGATCGGTTATTTGCAAAAGGTAGATGGCATTCCACTTTAGTGGATACGTCATGCAAATAGAAAATATACCATAATGTTCAATATCCAAGTTTGTTTGTGTGTCCTCGCCTGAGGGACCAAAGTTGATTCATGCAAAGGAGAGTGGCGAGTGTGAAACGAAATGGGAGGTTGCTGCATTAGAATCACACAACGCATATGATTGAATCATACTCGATTACATTTACCTGTTCACTCTCTTTAAAATGGGGCTGTGACCCGGATCACGCATACAGAGCCTTGAATAGGTACTCGATAGCACTACCTAGCTTTGTAAAGTACGTATGTGTCTGAATTGGTCGGTATACTATGGCCAGTGAGTGGGCGGGATCTGAGTCTCTGAAAGGGAGGGTTATGTGTGATTCAAAAGCAGGGGAGAATGTGGCAAGTGTGAAACACACCGGGAGGTTGCTGCATTAGAATCACACAACGCATATGACTGGATAAGAGAGAGCACATGACGTGAGTGGGGGAAGTTCCCAGCATGCAACAGGAGCATAGCTACTGGGGGAAAGTGCCACCGGTACTTTCGGACGAAGTGATGACTGTCTTTGTATATACTCGATTACACCGGACTGTCGCTTGCGATGTGTGGACGATTCGTCGGTTCTGGCTTGCCAGGCTACCGAAGATAGACACATATGGCCCTTTTCCACTGGTTTTAGCCATCCTCTACTCAGTTTAAGTCTATTTTCCACTAGCACAGTACCCAATAACCAGGCACTATTTTAGTACGTGCACTGATCAGGTCTCAAGCAGAAAGTACACGGCACTATCAATTGACTACCACCCACTGATTAGTTCCACAGCACGCCAAACGAGTGTCTCCCCTAGGCCCAATCACGCGGACGTAACCTAACAGAGAGGTGAGCTGGGATTGCGGAACTCAAATGAACATAATGCAAAGATCACCTTAAAGATACCAGATCTTGTCAAATTGTTAAATAGTGTAGAGGTTTGTGTGTTAAGGAATGACACAGCCTCTATCATAAAGCTCTTTATTCAGCAAGAGTCAAAGCAGAATGGGAATGAACACTGGATACCCTCATCTCTTCAGCCAGACAGTCGTGGGTGTGCCTATGACATCACAATAAGACACAAAGCCAGTTACAGCAGTCCAAATATGGGCGTGCAGGCAAGAATGTGCTGGTCAGCAAATGTCACAGAGGCTACACTACAATAGTATATTATTAATAATAGTAAAGAATAGCAGATTAAAGATACATAGCTAAATGGGAAATCGGGTCTGATTAGTTTGACAGTATGAACACCATGGATGTTCTGTCTGGGTCAATTGGGAACCTTCAGTGACAAAATATTTTTGGGGCAATGAGTCCCAGTCACTCTCATGCTTATTGTGGATATGCATCCGGTTTCAGACAGTTTAGTCTGAGGTGTAAAACCACATGCTCACAAATTGGCCCACATGGAACCATGAGTGACAGCGATGCAGAGGGGATTGCCAAATTGGTTGTCGCAGATACAGCCAATGACAGTGTAACTGTTGCTTCCTGATGGACAGAGACACTGGTACCGATAGAAAGAAAGTGGAGAAGGTACTGCCATAGCTCATGTAAAACTTGATGCAGGGGTTGTGTTCGAGGAGATGTGTTGATTTTGGTCACTGCCGAAGGCCGTTATGAGGAGATGTATCGAAGAAGAACTGAAGTACATCAATAAACCTTCATGGGTCTACACTCCTGGCCTGTTCTTCAACTACAACCTGCAGAAGGCGGAGCTATCTATTGCACTGTATGTGATAAGAGAGGTAACCACAGTCTAGTGCTAATAATGTCTAAAATTGTTGCCAAAATCCACACGGTACAGTTGCTATCTCTGTACCATGTCTTAGAGACCTGACTGGACGCTGGCCATGTTTTGGTAGCAGAGTTGACAGTTATATGCAAGAACGTGATTGGTCAAATGGGCAAGGGTTATTTGTATGTACACTTAAGGGGTTTCGCAAAAGTCCTGTGTGATTCTTTGGCTCAGGCTGGTATGGAGTTGGTCCGAGGTCCTTGAGGGTAACCGATGGGTTAATCTCCCATGCCCGCCATGGCATGGAGTTCAAGCAAGTAGATGTCTGTGATTCACCTGCTTTTGCCAACTTTGCTGAACTGTTGTAAGAATCCTGAATGAAGACAACCCCGATGTTATACATCCCATCTGGTCAGTGGAGAAAGGGTGAGATGATTTGTGATGTTTGGTATGTAGTATGTAAATACATACTACATGTCATGTTTCCTATCCTTGCATACTAATGAAGAAACATAAATCACAAAAATAAAATTAAACAAAAACAACAAATGAAAAGTAAAGATATCCAAAAAGGAGTAAGGAGAAGTGAAACAAAATCTCTCATCCATTTTCACACA